>JAECUM010014516.1:0-90339 GCA_016617855.1 Megalonaias nervosa
ATATATATATATATATATATATATATATAGTCATTCTGGTTCACGAAATCGTTCGAATAAAACAATAAAACCGCTCCGGTGGCCTAGTGGTTAGAGCGTCCGCCTCGGATGCGGGAGGTCGCGGGTTCGAACCCCGGCCGAGTCATAACAAAGACTTTAAAAAAATGGTACTAACAGGTGCAATCAGCGTTAAGAGGTTAGTGTTAGGACTGGTCGGTCTGGTATCAGGAAAATGTGACTGGGTGGGACATCATACCACATGTCTGCGGCATGATGCCCCAGTGCTAGACATCACTATAAAACTGTCACACTGCATACATCGTAGCGATATGACTGAAAAATTGTTACATCTACGTTAAAAATCAAATCACACAAATCACACACACACACACGTTCAAATAAAATATAATGATATATGCGGTATCCGGATCTTTTATATTTATTATTAAGCGGTGTGTTGGATATCATTATCTGGAGGATGATCGACCACGGTGTTATTGCCCGGATCGAGAAAATAATAAATAAAAAAATTAATGCATGAAATTCTTAGAATATATGAGTCATATAGCATTCAAGACAAATGAATGCAAACAATTATCTTCCGAACTCACGAAAGGAAAATTGATGTGTGAATTTAAAACAAATAATTACCAACTCATATCAAAGTATAAATTGTATGATATTGAGACAAGTACCTCATACCTTTCAAGACTCGCTCGCTGCTACGCAGAAGAATCTCTTTGCACTTTTAGGGTTATTTGTCCCTAAACTTCCAGGCACCCGTCCCTTGGATAATTTATAACAAAAACATACTTTCTACTCCCTCGGAGTCAAGACCTTGCCCCTTCCGCAAAAAATATTGGACTGACTAATTTGGCGAGGGAGAATACTTAAAACATTTAGTTTTGTCTGGGGACCCCCCCCCCCTTATTTACCATAACCAATAAGCATGAAATTCACCTAACCGCCTAAAATTAACACTAGCCCATTCAATTCGAATAATTCTCTCTATTCCGCTCTGATTGAATAAACCGATTCCGGCAAAAAGTTAATTTTATGACGCTTATTTCAAAAGGCATAACATTGTCTCTGGATCGTGACCACTTTATCATTTTTCCGCTACTTAAACGTAAATTCACCTTGCTAGTCCATCTGTCTGACAGTAATCCCAATTAAAAATCAATCACATCCCAAACCAAGGATGTTAAACCCATTGCAGTCTAGCGATTTAATACGGTACCTAGCCAATTAGTTTATTTAATTGTTACATGTCATACTGATCGCGGCAAAATGTGCTGCGAGAACATCTACAAAATTACACTGTTTCATTTATATATCATTTATCTATTAGCTGTTTACATAATTTTGATTATGATCACATATACAGGATATTTCGCACAAAATACCAGAATATAATCACGGGTAAAGTGTTTTCAGACATAATGCCTACAGAAAAAAGAGAATGCAATAATTTGCACCAAATAGGTATTAACTGCATTGATACAGTTGTTTTAGCTACATAAATATACGACATTTCAAAATAGTTGAGAGTTATATTAAACCTTTTTACCATGCAAAGTCTCTTGTACTTTTTTTGTGTTACAGGCCAAATCAAATACGAGTTGTTCTTGGTGAGCACACCTTGTCGGAAAACGAAGGAACGGAACAGTACAGAAATATCTCTCGAATTGTCATAGTAAGTACAAATTAATAAGGTAGCATGAACGGATAAAGTATATTTTGTACTGCAAGTTGATATTAAGGTAGCATGAACAGGTGAAGTATATTTTGTATTGCAATTTGATATTAAGGTAGTATGAACAGGTGAAGTATATTTTGTATTGCAATTGGATATTAAGGTAGCATGAACAGATAAAGTGTATTTTGTATTGTAATTTGATATTAAGGTAGCATGAACAGGTGAAGTATATTTTGTATTGCAATTTGATATTAAGGTAGCATGAACAGATGAAGTGTATTTTGTATTGCAATTTGATATTAAGGTAGCATGAACATGTGACGTATATTTTGTACTACAATTTTGGGATATGAATCAAAGTCTAAAACGTCTGCTTTTATCCCGGTAAATATATTTTGATGCGCATTGACAAGATAATGTAATATATATTATTAAAGTATATTATTAGAATGTTGTATTTTGATGTCCATTGTCAAGTTAGTATGTCGTATTTTGCTGTGCACTGTCAATTTAGTCGTAGTATTTGTACTTTGATGTAAACTGTTAAGTTAGTCTATTGTATGTTTGATGTACACTGTCAGTTTAGTCTGTTGTACTTTAATGTAAACTGTTAAGTTAGTCTATTGTATTTTGACGTACACTGTCAATTTAGTCTGTTGTACTTTGATGTAAACTGTTAAGTTAGTCTATTGTATTTTGATGTACACTGTCAAATTCAGTCTGTAGTATTGTGATATACACCGTCAATTTAGTCTAGTGTATTCTGATGTACAATGTCAATTTAGTCTATTGTATTTTGATGTACACTGACAATTTAGTCTATTGTATTTTGATGCAAACTGTCAATTTAGTCTGTTGTATTTCGATGTACACTGTCAAATTCAGACTGTAGTATTTTGATGTACACTGTCAATTTAGTTCATTGTATTTTGATGTACACTGTTAATTTAGTCTGTTTGTAACGGGGTGTGGTGGGTGGTGTTCCCCTCTGTTAATTGATTTGGCGGTCGTTATCTAGAGGATGACCTCCCTCGATGTTATTGCCCAGTGTGAGTTGATAGATAGAACATTGACAGAAAACCGAGCGAGACTATTGAGAAGAAATAAAAACAAATACGAGCCCCCTTAAATAATAAAATAAAATACATTTTAATTAATTAATACATAAACTAAAATTGCAATTTCAATCCAACAGATTTACATTAATGGAATTTAATAGCAGTGTTCAATTTACGGATTCGTTCATCATGGTAACGAGTGGTGAAAAGAGTACAAAGTCCACCCCTGACTTGCATCACCTGGCGTCGTTCTTCTATAGACTTTGTGTATTCCACGTCTAGCGTGCATGCTTGTTTCTTCCTCTGACCCTTTCTATTCTGAAATCTCTATTTGCGGACTTCCCTCTTGGACTGTACTCATCGGCTTCTCGGGGAGGGATATAGAAAGCTGTTCCCTTAAATGACAAGATTACGACTAAAGCTATATATGTTTCACCACCTATCCGTATATATAAAATCTCTCACTTTCGTTATTCAGAAACGTAAATAGCTATCCACACTGAATAAATTCTGACATAATGTGACCTTAACGATTAACGGTCCTTACAAATTTACGGTATTTGAGGTAAGGTACAATCGTTATCTATAGTTACAAATGACCATTGCAATATACCATGTCTGACCATAATTAATCAGTTCATCGCCCCTGCTTAGAAATTGACACGTGTACTGTATACAAACGATGCTGCCGTATCTATCAGCATACATTACTACACGTCCTCTTACATCTGGCTAGTCAGTTCCACTCAATAGGATAAATGCTCGATTACTATTGTATAAGATTCACTAAATTGTAGCTTACAGTAACCAATAACCTACAAGATCATTTGAGCATTGCAAAATCATATATAAATATGCAATTATCATTAACTCACGATAAACAATATCATCCTATAGACAAAGGAAATTAATTCATATAACCATAAGAAATTCTACACATTGAATAAGTGGATTACATAATGTACACATTTGAATATGTGGATTACATCATAAATCCCTATGAAATACTACACATTTGAATATGTGGATTATATCATAAATCGCTATGAAATACTACACATTTGCATAAAACCAAACAAATGAAATAGAAAATTACATGGAAATTAAAACTGCATACCTTAATGCTGTTTCTTTTCAACACAATCCGTGCGTCCTAGTACTATTGCCTGTCTTTTCCTTTCAAGACAGCTATCTGGCCACTTTACTTGTTAACGACGGAAAACACTATTCTCAGGTTTTTTCACCGGAGTCTCAAATTCGACTTCTCGCAAGCAACATTGGACTAAAGAATTCTGAGCCAAGCCGCTACCTTAAATTTCCCATTATTTCTAAAGCGTACGCCTTAATTTTAACTGACCAATTGAAAGCAACTGTTCCTAAATTTTTCCCAAAATAATCATGTCTTTCATCAGTTTTTGACAGCCTAGGATATGATGCAATTAGCTTTACTTTGAAGATCAATTATTTGACATAAGGTCCCCTCCAACCGATACGGTCGGTAATTCTAATGTGCTCTCTGCCAATATACCGTTACGATGACTGGGTCAGTTCCTCTGAAACTTAAACGTAGGCCCTTTTATGTTTCACAGATGAAACAAGGGAAATATCAAAGTGAACTTTCTCAAAGACTTTTCTGGTTTGACGATGATAAAATGTTAATGAACAATTTATTCAGCTTGAAGATTCAGTACTTCTTCAAAATTCGACACATTAAACTATTGTATTTTGATGTAAACTGTCAATTTAGTCTATTGTATTTTGATGTACATTGTCAATTTAGTCTGTTGTACTTTGATGTAAACTGTTAAGTTAGTCTGTAGTATTTTGATGTACACTGACAAGTTAATATGTTGTATTGCCCTGTAAGAGTTAAGTTAGTATATTGTATATTATTAGTATGTTGTATTTTGATGGACACTGTCAAATTAGTATCTGATAATTTGATTTACACTGTCAAGTTAGTGTATTTTATTTGATGGACACTGCCAAGCTTGTCTTGTATTTTGATGTACAAATTGTCACCCTATGCTGGATGACCGTCCTACATAATTTCTGTAAAGTGTGAATTACTGTCGCTTGTTTCCAAGTTGTTTATTGTCTGTTTGTGAATGTTTGTGTGTATCTTATGTTACATATAGACATACGAAATTTTAGATTCTCCTAAGTACTTACTAAATGTACGGATCTTATTCACAGTAAATGATTATCGGCTGTATCATGTAAAAGAAATCATAATGTTAGGCTTCACTTATTCGTCCAATGTCTTTCTCAGTAATCTTTTCTTCCCCGTTTCATCAGCATGATCACTCTTTCGCCAATCTCCACAACATAGCCACTTCAGTTACCACCCTTTGTCTTACTGGTGTTTACATCCATGTTTGTTGATTGTTGTTATTATGCGTTTAATTCTTCCACCCAAATTAACAGCTAATACTATTTCTAATAATGCTACCACACCACTATGACAACCATAACAAGAATATGAAAAACAACAATTACTACAACTGATAATATTGTTGTCACCACTACGACAACTGCTGCTTACATGACAACAATTTCCTATAAGAATATTAATATCATCCATCATTTCATTTGTAGAGAGAGGAAACACAAACTTTATTTTCTATCAGGTGATTACGCAAACTATGTGAGTAAATTTGTTTCCTCTTCAAATTGTTTTCAGTGTTCTTTGCCATCTTTTTTTTACTTATATTTCTTGGATAATAAATAACACTTAATGGACAAAGTAGGTTACTTATTTTTCTTCTCTTATGTTTCGTGTCAGTTTCCTGAAAGTATAAAACCAGAAGCATCGTCATTTTCTTGTAAACTTCAAGTCCTTTTGACTCTCTTGTGTCTCTGTTACCAGAGCCCTTTTTTCAACGTTGTTAGGCCCGAATACAACTACTATCTGCCCTACGACCTCGCTCTGCTAGAACTGACGACCCCAGTGAACATCAATTCTTTCGTGAAACCAATCTCTCTTCCCGATCCAAACAGTAGCTACAGCAGAAGAATTTGCATACTCACCGGATGGGGAAATACAGGAGGTAACTCTGTTTTGTATCTTTGGTACACTTGTTAGGTTTTCATTGTTTCAAAGTCGTACCAATGTAAGAGAATGATCCTTCTCAAATGTCTATCTAGCCCGTTTAAATTTGTTTGTTTGGCTTGCATGTAGCAATGGCAACAGCTGTTTAAGATCTTCGCCTGAAGTAATTCTCTAGCATTTAAAATTTCATAGAAAGTAAAAATATTTTCATCGTATAGAGCGTATGTAGTAGGATATTGCGGAGGAGACTGATGCTCAACAGGGAGAGCTTGCAAGATCGATTTACTTTGGACAAGATCATAATGTCATTTATTATACACTGATCTGCCGACTTCTTTGGTAAACGCATTGTATTGGATGATCCAAAAATACTGTCATCTTATCTGACATAGTCAAAATCGATGAGTATAATACATATATTCCAATGTTTGTACAATTGGATATTATGGTTTCAACCGCAAAAAAGTGAGGCTTGCAAACTCGCCCAGTTGTAACAACACAGTATAAAACAGTGCAAACTTTGTGACCTGTAAAATGAAGATCGCGTGACAATGCATTGGTATTGGAACGCACGTGAGGGGTATTTAATATTATCGTATACATTGGTTTGAATAGGTCACCTTCGTGCCTTTTTAATTCAGATACCTTATCGAGCCCACTTACGTACTGAATCTGGTCTTTGGTAGCTGTTGTTGTTGTAGGGTTTAACGACATTTTTCAGCACAAGATAGGCTATACATGATGGCCAGTATAAATGGTGGAGGAAGAACCCGGGAAAACCTCGGAAAGAACCACCTACCCACGAGAAGCTACTGGCAAGCTTTCTCGCATACCCACATTGGCCGAATCCGAGACTCGAACCCATGCAGACAGAGGTAAGATGGCAGTGATCCGTAACGATGAGCACTTTAGACCACTCGGCCACTCGGGGCTCCTTTTTGGTAGCTACTTATTGTAGCTGTTATTAAACGATCGCAAATAGCCACATTAACTGGTCCACATTCAACGGCTTCAATCCGATTTAATTGAATCTATAAACTTGCAATATTTTCGATTACCAGTGGCATATTTCGAAACAGTTTATCGTAGAATGTGTGTGTGGGATTTGGATTTTAGAACGTAGCTTTAAAACTTTTTCAGTCTTATCGGTACGATGTCTGCAGTGTGGCAGTTCATAGTGATGTCTAGCACTGGGACATCATGCCGCAGACATGTAGCATCATGTCTCACCCAGTCACATTATTCTGACACCAGGCCGACCAATCCTAACACTGACCTCTTAATGCTGAGTGCCAAGCGAGGCAGCTGCTAGTACCATTTTTATAAAAAGTCTTTGGTATGACTCGGCCGGGGTTCGAACCCGCGACCTCCCGCATCCGAGGCGGACGCTCTAACCACTAGGCCACCGGAGGGGTCTGTTTATCGTAGAAATTCGCTGTAGAAATTCGAAAGAATTTGGTTTGGGTTGGTTTGGTTTTTTTCGACACAGCAGCACAAGCAGGTTATTTAATGCAGAGACAAATGGAGTAAAGTACCTTCCCCCAAGGACACACCATGGTTGCTGACCCAGGCTGGTCATATGGTACGATTGAAACCCACACCCTTTCGGTCGTGAGAGCGGCAAGCTAACAACTGAGCAACCGTGCTTCCCGAAAGAATCTGTAAACTTAAGTCAGTAATTTGGAATATAGAAAAAATCAGCTCTTTTAGATGATCCACTGATATATCCTCAACTACGAAGCAAAATCTTTAGAATCCGTACTAAGTGCTTGTAGTCAGCCTGGAATGTGTTCATCTTTAGTGTATTTTGTTTGGTATTTTAGTGATTTGTTACTAACAAAAAGTTCTGATTGTGCTGGATTTACCTGCATAGTCTGGCATATGCTTTGTAGATAATGTTTCATTATTTCTTTAGTGAATGCGGATGGTTCCGATGTTCTTAAAATGGCTGAAATCAACACTCTGGAAAACCGCGTGTGTGGAGATACCTGGGGCTACTACATATACTACGGGAATATATGTGTTTATACTTACGGAGTTGCACCTTGTCAGGTCTGTGATTTGCAAAAAATTCATATAAAGTTTAAAACATCGTCCCAACTCAGATCACACGCTGAAAACACTGATTTTATCTATTGAATGTTACACGAGCGTCTATAAAAGGTTTACATGTAGACTGTTCAGGAGCATAGTGAAATTTAATACTAATATACAAGAATAAAAAGCCAGTGAATTCATTAAGAGTGTTGAATAATAAATGAAAATACATAAGTGAGTTTTATGTAGACTGTTCTGGAACATAGTGAATAATACGAATACAATAAAAAAAATCAACAAATTTAAAGAGAAATTCTATTTCCAGCAATGTATATATGTATCCCACTTTAAAAATTACTGGCCCAGTCAGACTTTAGTATTTTACAGACAATAAAAGGTAGAAGATCAGAACACTGAGAAGACAACTAGCGAACACAGGCACAATTTGTATGAAATTTTATCCTAGCGGAAAAACTTTCACAAAGCTATATGATGATAAATTCAACAGAATTTAGAGAGATATAGGTATTAGAACGATGTCCTCAATAAGCACATATCCCTAATTGGTATCCATAATATACAGGTGTCCGCAATAAACATGCGTCTGAAATAGACAGATGTAGACAATATACGTGTTTCCGTAATAGACACACTCCGAAAGGGAGACACATATTTAGTGCATTGGCTATTAAAAATTAGTTTCCTTGATACGCACGGCATATCCAAATTTCCTACACTGTTTTATAAACTACGGCGCAGGCAATATTTTATATATAGATCGAGATATATTTATTTAGCTATTAAACGGCTTGAACTGTACAAATGTAGTGGATACCGCTAATATAGTTGTTGCGAGTGTCCGGACTTACTAATAGTTATAGGGTAAGGCCTAAGGTATAACGGTACCAGTTGTACAACCCCAGGTGGGCGGAGCTTAAGGTGAAGGGAACATTGTATTCAGAATAAACAACAAAACTAGCGTGATTGGTGCATTATGTAAGAGTTGTGCTTTCTGTTAGGCTTAAATAATGTTGAGCCTCTTGGCAACATGTGAGATTATGTTAATTCATATCTAGATCATATTTTGTATCTTTTTATGATTTTTTTAAAATGTGGTACACATGACTGAAAATGTGTCTGGTGTGACTAGATAACCCTTACCTCTGTCTAGTTCTAGCAGAGTTATCTTTGTTAAACGCAATGGAGTACCCGGTTCTGTCCTTCTCAAATTGACAATCTAACATTGTTCTCTATGATAATGTGTGACATGCATGCTGAGGAAGGATAGAAAGTATATTTATTTCACAAGACATTAGCTTTGAGGTCGATGGAGAAACAATTGGTACCGTGATATCCTAACATCCGTTGTCGTCATCACCTTAATGTTCATAAAGTTTCTAAAAGAGTCGGTTAAACACGCCACTCCGGCTAGCGACATTAGCGAAGGGGCAAGTTCTTTAGTCAGGGTAACTGAAAAGCAGCAAGGAGAGAGATGGAGAGGCGTTCATTGGACTGCTGTTGAAATAAAATAATCATTATATCCAAAAAGCGCTCACATGGCCTATGCTTTTTTTCCTTCAAATTTTATATGAAGGATCAAGGGTTAAAATGATAAGTCACAGTTATTGAAAAATATATTCTAACATTATAAAAAATTAGTTGTTTGATAAATTGATTCTTTTCTAGTTATATAATTCAACATGAAAACTTTGATACCTGATGTACTAATACAAAAATAGCTCTTTAAAATTACGACCTCTTTTGATATTTTTTTCAAAACTAGAAAAGTTCAACACGTATGAATAAATAGAATTTAAACATAATTATAACGAAAATATTCAGATTAAATTAAAAGAAATGTCAGTAACATAAAGATAAATATGAAATTTTTATTTATGTTGAATTTGAAGATCACATTCGAAAATCTAAAAAGTTGATGACTTAGTTTTGCACAAGTGCAACTATATTTAATGATGACGTAGTTTGTAATAGTATTTTATCGGCATCCGTCCTTCTTCGGGAGACGATGGTGTAGCTTCCGGTTGGGTGTCCTATCTACTATATATATATAGTCGGCATCCCTCCGTCTTCGGGAGACGATGGTGTAGCTTCCGGTTGGGTGTCCTATCTGCACCTTCGCGAGTGGCTGAAGAGTCTGACCCTAGAGTGACAGTCTCTGTTGCACTTACTGCAGGTGAACGTCGATGCTTGTTGAGGCTGTTGTTGTTTCGCCTTCCTCCTGACTCTCTTTGCAGCAAGGTTTGTGTTTCTCGCTTCCTCGGCTTTCTGAACGCCCTGTCTGACAGCAAAGCGCCAGGCGGAGCGGTCGACAGCACAGCTCTCCCAGTCGTTGACGTTGATGTTGGTCGTCTTCATGTCCTTCTTGCAGACATCTTTGTAACGCAGACTTGGCCGTCCAGTCAGTCGTGAGCCTTCTGCTAGCTCGCCGTATAGCAGGTCCTTGGGAATGCGGCCTGGGTCCATTCTCTTGACGTGGCCGAGCCAGCGAAGGCCCCTCTCGCTGAGAATGAAGAACATGCTGTTCATACTGGCATGTTCCAAAACCTCTGTGTTGAGTACTTTGTTCTGCCACTGGATGCGCAGAATGCACCGCAGGCATTTCAGGTGGAAGCTGTTGAGTTTCCTATCGTGGCTCGCATAGGTGGTCCATGCCTCGCTGCTGTAGAAGAGTGTACTGAGCACGCAGGCCTGTTAGACGCGCAGTTTGGTCTTCTCAGTGAGGTTGGGATTGTTCCAGACTCTCTGGTTCAGTCTGGCCATAACTGATGCTGACTTGGCAATCCTGCCGTTCACCTCAGCATCAATAGAGAGCGATCTGGAGATGGTGGACCTGAGGTATGTGAAGTTCTCAACAACTTCTAGGTTGTACCCATCGATGGCGATGGTGGGAGGGAAGTATGCGTCCTGCACCATGACGTTCGTCGTCTTCAGACTGATGGTCAGTCCAAACTCCTTGCAGGCGTGGGAAAGGCGACATAATAGCTGCTGAAGTCCATCTTCCGTGTGTGTTGTCAAGGCTGCATCGTCGGCGAAGAGCAATTCACGGATGAGAACCTCTGTGAATTTAGTCTTAGCACGGAGACGGGCGATGTTTGAACAGCTTGCCGTCAGCCCTGGTATGGATGTACACTCCCTCGCTGCAGTCCTTGAAGGCGTACTGGAGGAGCATGGAGAAGAAGATGGCAAAGAGCGCCGGCGCAAGGACGCAGCCATGCTTTACTCCGCTGCTGACTGGGAAGGCCTCCGATGTTGGGCCGTTGAAGCACACGGTGATGTGCATGTTCTCGTGGAACGACGTGACTACAGCAAGCAGTAGAGGGGGGCAGCCGATCTTCTGCACAAGCCTGAAGAATCCGCTCCGGCTGACCAGGTCAACCGTCTTCGTCAGGTCTATGAAGGCGATGTAGAGGGGCATCTGCTGCTCACGACGCTTCTCCTGCAGCGGGCGTAGTGAGAAGATCATGTCTACAGTTGATCTGCCGGCTCGGAAGCCACCCTGGGACTCTGGGTAGACGCGAGAGGCTAGGGACTGCAAGCGCACCAGGGCGACACGAGCGAAAGCCATTCTGACGATGCTGAGGAGGCAGATGCCCCGGTAGTTGTTGCAGTCGCTATGGTCTCCTTCGTTCTTGTACAAAGTGACGATGTTGGCGTTTCGCATGTAGGGGGGATGTGTCCCTGTTCCCAGCAGAGGCAGAGGAGTTCGTGCAGGGGCTGGAGCAGTGCTGGTTTCCCGCTCTTGAGGACTTCAGGCGGGATGCCGTCGCTCCCAGGGGCCTTCCCACAAGCGAGGCAGTCGATAGCTTTTCTGAGCTCTTCCAGGGTGGACGGTGTGTCTAGTTCTTTCATGACTGGCAGAACTGGGATGGTGTCCAGGGCGGTGTCAGTGACGACGTTTTGGGTTGCATATAGCTCGAGATAGTGCTCAACCCAGCGCTGCAGCTGCTTCCCCAGGTCTGTGATGAATTCGCCCGTCTTGGACTTGGGGGGGGGGACGGTCTTGAAGGTTGGTGGCCTGTCACCTTCTTGATACCCTCGTACATGCCTCTTGCATCCCCGGTGCCGGCAGCTGTCTGTATACTGGTGCAGAAGTTCAGCCTATTAGGTGTTGGCGCAGCGGCGGGCGGTCTGCTTAGCGATGTTCCTGGCAGTTCTGAGGGCTTGTAGTGTACTAGGGCTAGCCGCAGCCTTATCAGCCAGGAGGGCTTTCCTCTTCACCTCAGTCACGGGCTCCATCTCCTCCCAGTTGGCCTCATACCAGTCGGCATTTTTGCGTTCCTTCTTCCCGTAGGCAGTGATGGCTGAATTGTTCACAGCGTCACGGAGGTGGGACCACTTGGAGTCGATGGTGGCATCAGGTGTCTCTTTGGTGAGAGTCTCCTACAGTTTGCTGATGAACTGCTGTGTCTTCTCTGGGTTGCTTGCACAGCAGGTATTGATGCGTGGGCGACGCTTCTTCCTGGCGTGGTGCAGCTTCTTGGGTATTCTCACCTTGCTGGCCACGAGGGAGTGGTCCGTGTCGCAGTCGGCACAGTGGTAGCTGCGGGTGAGGAGGACACTGGCCAATTCCGCACGCCCGGCGGGAACGTGAGTGTCTCCATGACACCTGGTGGATCTCCTTGCATTTGAAGAAGGTGTTGGTCACACATAGGTTGTGGGTGCAACACATCTCCGGCAGTCGCTGACCGTTCTCATTGCTCTTGCCCCTTTCGTGAGAGCCGAGACGGGTGGGCCAGGCCTCGTGGTCAGCTCCCACTCTAGCATTGAAGTCTCCTAGTAGGTAGAGGCCTTTGGTGCTGGGGATACTGGATATAGCTTGATCCAGAGCCTCGTAGAACATGTCTTTCTCCTCGTGGGTGGAGTAGAGGGTTGGGGCGTACATATTGAAGGTGTTGGCTGGGCCTGAGGATGTTGACAGCCGGAGGGCAAGGATCTTCTCAGTGCCTGATGATAGAGGCTCAATGAAGGCGACGAGGGTGTTCTTTACAGCGAAGTCGACACCGTGCTGCCTAGGTTCGTCCAAGGACTTCCCTTGCCAAAAACGATGTAGTTGCCTTCTCTGATGGTGCCGCTGTCGGCCAGTCGGGTCTTGAAGGCAGACAATGTCGACGTTCAGTCGGAAGATTTCCCTGTCAATGACGGCAGTCTTCCGTGCGTCGTCGATCTGCTGAAGGTCAGCGGTGAGTCCAGGACACATGGTCCTGATGTTTCAGCTTGCGAAACGAAGAGCTGGAGTCTTCTTGTTTCTTCTTTGAGTCTTGCCTGGTGCGGAGTTTGTGGCTCGCTTGTCGAGATGGTTCTCTAAGCTCCACGCACCCAGTGAAGCAGGCAGGCCATGGCGGGGCAGCACCTTACTGACTGTGGGCTGCCCAGCTTGAGGCGGGCGGTAGCTGTCCAATGAGACATGGTGATCTCTCCTATCGTCGGAAGCAACCCCTGGCGCCATACTCTACGCCAATCGAGCTATGACCTAGAACCGGTAAACTGCTGCTTCCCGTGTTGTGCCGACGTCTTACGACGACGCTGGAGTGTCCTCTCCAGTGGAGATACTAAATCTGGGCAGGGTGGTATGGAGAATCCGTTGTTGCCCATGTAGCAGATCCCCCCTCTCCACGCAGCTGGTTGACCCAAGGGAACGACGAATGCCGATATAACTTGGCACCAACGGCGTCGCAGAAGTTGCTGGAATGACGTTGAAGACAATGTCAGACCGCCTTAGGGACTCCGTCTTCGGATTTTTTGTCGGGGTTTACTCCCTTAACCTTTCCCCTGAGTGGGTATAGCCGCAAGGCAGTGGAGCTTTGGGATCGGAGTTTTCCTTCTCCTAGATGAGCTACCATCCAAGGTTTACGAGTCCCATCTACCCGAAGCGACTGTTTTTAAGGCGCTAGTGGCCCGCCTTCACCCCTTCTCCTGTTAGTGGAAACATGGTCCGCTGGATTTAGAAGCTAATCCACTCGTGAAGACCAGGAGCTGAATTTTAGTTGAGAGAGGCGATCAGAGACGCAAGCCGTATGGGGCTGGAGGAGTGGGGCGCTTGTCTCCCACTCCCAGCCCGACAATGTCAACCTTGGACCACTTTTTGTAATAGTGCAACTATATTTAATGGTTAACTATGATGAGACCCATACAGGAGGGAGAAAAGGTTAACCACATAAAAGTTATCAGAACAGAAATTACTATGTAACAGTGTAGATAATTCAAGCGAGCCGCGAATATGGCCCATCGTACTGCAATTCGGATCATCCTAAAGTTTTTATACGTGAGCTAGTACAATGGAAAGAGTAACATGAATTTGCTATGTGACATTTGCTATCATATATAAAAGATTGCAACAAAGGCAGTAATTTTACCAGCATACTCAATTCCTTGTTAAAATATTGTGGAAACTGTCATGCAAAGCAGGACTTTTAATACATTTTGTATTTTAAAAATGGAGTCGTTCATGTTATTTTATTCACAGGTTGACATACTGAGATACTAAGATATATACATTTCACTAACTGAAGTTGTAAATGGTATAACGTTTGCAAAACAGCAGAATTTCATATATTTTTGACTGCAAAAATATATATTTATATGATCTCCTTGTTGAAATATGGGAGCTACAACAGTGTTGTAAATCGTATGCCGTGCACAACATTTATGTTATCTAGAGATTATTAAAAACATAGCAGACTTAAACGTTTTCTATATGCTAAAATTTAAAAACTGGATGGTATGATTATAAAAGATTTGACAAAATCACAAAGATATGCAAATAAACTTACATAATCTGTAGATGTTTTAAATAGATCTTTATATAAATAAATGTAATATCATATTTGTACTGTTTGCTTAATGATATGATCTTAGCTAATTACGGTAAATTCAAAGATAGACATGCGAAACACGTTTTGTGCACCAAAATAAGGGTACTTCAGGCACCTATCTATCTGAATACATTTGGACAAAGACGTTCAACTCGTAGGATGTAGTATGCTGATTCCTTGCAACTATCTCCTACAGGTATGGAAAAGTAATAACCAGGCAAAGTTTGCTAATATTGTTATTCGAGCATTAGATTAACGGCTACATGCCAGAATTCTTAATAATGATATCTTAGTACCATTAAAAGCAAAGTAGAAAGTTACCTGCGACAGAAAAGAGTAAAACAGGACGAAGACGGGTTGGGATTGGATTTAGAGAAGACACTAAAAGCACTTTCGTGAAATAGATGTTTATTTATAATGTAATTGAACGATGAATGAATCTGACACCATGCTCGTGGGCATAAAGTCCAACAATGTATTTAACAGAATGATGCACACCGAGTTCAGCAACTGATATAAGAAAATTATATCTTTCCATAATGGAACTAATCGGAACATATCACTTAAACGAGCAATCAAACAATAATCAACCTGTGGAACTTATAAACAAATATGACTTATATATGGATCTATCATCCTAGATGATCAATGTAGAGAATATATACCCAAATATGAACAATGTTTGATTCTATCACCAAGGGCGTGAAAGCAGAGATTTACACACATTTATGAACACTTTATGATTCTGTTACCAAAGGTGATCAACGAATAGAACTTACGCAAACATATCAATGTTTCATCCAAAAGTACGATGTATGTGTTATTTATTTTCGCTCTTATATTGATATTGAGTTACTGATTTCACTCATATAGTGATACTGAATAATAATGATTCAGAAATAGAACAATGTATCTCTTGACGTCCAGTTGACGAACACGACGAATTTCTGATTTCACAGTTCTCATCTAATATTGAAAGAGCCACCACGCATGTCCCGCCCTTATCGATATGCCCGAGGATACCACTAGAACCTTCCTACTGCCTAATGACCCATTGGTCCCGAAATTTCGGTCGGCCCATGTTAATTCATTCCTAATTATGACAGCCTGGTTGAGATGTTTGGTCTAATTTGATAGGGAATACGTCCCTGCACAAGTGCCAAGGTAATGAACCAACTTTGATGGCATACATCGTGCGCTCAGACTGTGCACCTATCTTCTGAGAGACTTATCACAATGTATACGTTGAATATCTCCAGAATGTAACGGCCTTTCGTTTTCATACGGTACTTCAATGGGGGTTAAACCCAACCATGTGCAATTATAATTTATATAAGCGATATTCCGGCTAGGATCTCTTGACGCGATAATCCACTCAGTTGAATATAAGAAAGAGACGAAAACGAAGTTAAGATGTTCAAGGTGAATAATCTCAGATTGTTGACATTAGAATTAAAACTTTCTTGATGCGTTTGTGCAAAATTAAAAAAATGGTATAAATAGATGAAATGAATATTTAATATCTGACAGATCATTCTGAGGTGATAAAAGCAAGTCAACGGACAACCTGTTATTGTATTTTAATCTTTTCAGCCCTCGTTGGAAAATAAAATATTGTGCCATTTCTGTTATTTGTTTTGATCAAGACTTTTCGCGCATTGCATTTCCGTTGGTATTCCAGCTGCATTTATAGTGTGGAAAATTCAATTTCTGTTTGTTGAACCATTATAGATAGATCTGGCATACGGTAAATGATTTGAAGCTGTATAATGAAGACAGCTGGAGACAAATCTGAAAATTTATTTTTTTATAAAATACAAATTAAATATCCGAATCACATTTAAAAAAATTTTGATACTTTGTTGTAACTAATAAAGCTAGAAATTGAAATGTGATGCACATTAAATTTTAAACACAATTATTCTGCCTTTGGAAAACATGCAAGAACATTTTGTTTGACGTAAAAATATGACAAGATTAATGTGGTTAAAATTGTTTATGTAATTTTCTGATACAACTAAATTAGACCGTATTTTACTGTAAGTAACCTTGAAAAGAAGCATATTGTCATATTTGTCTTATTGCCTTAGACGATATACGTACTAGTTCTTTAGAAAATCTTATACTTGATTACATTGGTACATTTAAATAAAAAAAATAACGGAAGAACAGTATTTACGATATTGATTCTATAATCCTCCAATAGAAATCAACTGTGGGAAGAAATTAAATTAGAGAATAAGAAGTTACATACTCTAAACTGAAAGATTGATTGATTGAATAAACTACATACACATTACACAAGCAAGCAAGAAAATGATTTATATAGCGAAGGATTCTGCGCTAGTTACATGGATAGCCAGTATCAAACAGACATCATTGACATGCAAACATATCACAGAAAAACAACGGATACAAATACACCTCCACAGTAATAGATAACTTCTAAAAATACGAAAACAAACAAGGGAGATGAATTACACTAAGCTTTCTGAGATATTCTGTATCTGCAAAAATCTGACAAGATACAGTTCGATGAAGCAAATAATTTTTACAACTCAAGGTAAAGTATACTTAGAGAAATAATACATATAATACTGGTTCACTTATTCAGACAGCATAAATCCGTTTTAGAAAGATCGAGTAAAACTTGTAGGGCTAGAATATGAAAATATTTTACTTCAAATGAACCACATAATTGATAGGTGGAACCTTATTGATGGAAACAATAACACATATCACCGATCAAGAAATATGTTGTTAACTGATTCCAGTAAGCCCTATTAAATAGGCCCAAAATATTGACACGTTTATTTGGGTATTAGACAACAGATATCTATTGATGGTAAATAAGAATAGGTGAGAAAGTTAAGATCTCAAAATATTAATTTAAATTTGCAAAAGGCTATCTTCCTACTTCACAGAAGAACTATTAAAACCCACACAAATCATTTTAGGTGTCCCTACTTTATATAGATTGAGACATTGATCGGGAGAAAATATTGGGGGAATATTTTACGAGGAGAAAACATTTACATAAGACAAACAAGACAATATTTTTTAAAAGGTCGAACTATTTGTATACACGAACGCAATGCACGGCCAAAATGTGATGAATTTTTAATTTGTGTGAAGGACTCAGTTCTGACTAATTCAGTAATGTTTTGGAGTTGCATAAATATTGAAAATCTCTGGATTAGAATTCCTCAATAAATTAATTCAATCATTTATAGCGAAAAATGTTGTGTGTCGAATTAATCTTTAGCATGATACGTAATGTCAATATGTACATTACCAACCTGCCAACCTAATAGCCTACCTACCTACCTACGTACCCTGAAGCCTGCCTGCCTGCCTACTTGCCTGCTTGCCTACCTACCTACCTAAATACATACATACATACATACATACATACATACATACATACATAATGACTTTATTAAAGAAGCTCATTTGGTCAACTGGCCAATCTTCCACGATGCCTTCTACAATTATATATATATGTGTGTAAAAAATTAAATACTAATTACAAAATGATCCACTTTCACAATCAAATATGCACAAGGCTTTAAGGATGAATACATACAGGATTTATACAAGGAGTAGTAGAGAACATGTATAAAACATTATAGGTAAGCCCATGATGGAAACATGTTTTAAAGAGTAGTAGTACTGACTTAAACAAAACCATACAAACGATTGTTTCTGTGGAGAGGTTGACTAAGAAGCTTGCTGAAGGCTAGGCATGAGTCAATTGACTTTATATAAAGTGGTATGGAATTCCATTGTTTGGCTTCAGAAAATGCCAAACTCTTCTATAACCCTCTGAATTTGGTTTAGATAAATATAACTTGTTGTTTCATATGGATCTTATTTGATACAAACTTAGTTGATACATATGTACATTTTCAACAAATTTAACATTACATTTAAGATAATCAGGAGATAATCCTTATAAAGATTTATAGACTAGTAAACCTTTTCGAAACTGAGTTCTCTACTGAAATGTTTTTTTTTATATTTTTTTTTTTTTTTTTTTTTAAAAGAGATTTGTTGATAGTGTATCTAAATAAGCATCAAGAATAGCTTTAGCTGCTCTTTTGTAAAATTCCATTAATCTTTCCTGATTGTTTTGTACCACTATTACCTCAGATGGAACAACAATGTTCTCGGTGTGGCATGATATATGCATTGTAGAATATCTTTTTCTGTTCTTGAGGGAGACAAGATTTTATTCTGTACAATAGATAAAGCAGTGAGTTAACTTTTTTAATGACCTTATCAACTTGCATTTTCCAACACAAGATTTTGTTCGTCATGCTACAGAGTAGTTTTTCATTTTCAGACTGATGTATATCCATTCCTCTAATCATTATTTTTAAATAATTTTTCTCTGCTTTTACTCTTGCTCGACTGCCTATGAACATGGCTTTTGATCTGGCTACAATTGTATCCATACTACTGTGTTTATTTAACCTTTTGTTTTACATTTAGTCCTAATCTCATGGCCTTTTGATCTAATGTTATATAATGTCGTGTCATCTGAGAACATGCTGGTGGTGGAAAGCTCAATGCCGATATGTTAAATCATTGATGTACAGCAGAATAAGTAATGGTCCAAGAAACTGATCCTCGTGGAACATCTGATTTTATCAGTTTCTTATCTGAAAGTTTATTTAAAATAGAAACTTCTTGTCTACCTTCAAGATAGGATTGAAACCAAGTTAGCTTTCATGGTTAATTTGAGATATGCTGAGATTTTCCATCAGGAATTTGCGATTTACAAGGTCAAAAGACTTTGTAGATCAAGAAACCCTTTGCCGACAAGGTTACCTTGATCTATTGCTGTTAACAGATCATCTACCATTCTTGTTAGTGTAGTCTGGCATGAATGTCCTTCACGGAAGGCTGATTGTCGTGAATGTGATAAATTAAACAGTTCCAGGTAGTTTCTAATTCATTACAAACATGTCTTTATAATATCTTTGAAAATGATGATACAACTGATAAAGGTCTGTAGTTATACATATCAAAACGATCTCCCTTCTTATGTATTGGAGTTACTTTTGCCAGTTTTAGCCTGTTTTTACATCTTGATGCAACTCGTTCATTTCAGCTTTTAAGAGATATTAAAATACACTCGGATACACGGAAATTGAAATAAAAGAACTCGGCTTATATAAAAATACACTTTCTGAGACGATGCATGTAGTTCGGATAAACGGATATTAATAATTAACGAGTTTCAAATAAATGAGGTAGCAATGTATGTAAGTACCCTCCTACTTACACACATACAGAAATCAAATTACGGAAACCTTACTTTCAAAGTTATCAGCTTTCATGATATTCTTATTACACTGATGATTGAAATCGAGCATTTTCAAAGAAATTAATGTTTTCTACAAGTTTTCATTGAAATTTCTTCTTTTTAGGCACGTCATTTGAGAATAAATAATTTCCTCTTTGTAAATTCTGTGTTTTGTATTTTGATTCCAGGGCGATAGCGGTGGCCCACTAGTGTGTCTAGATAATAATGGCTATGTTTTGGCGGGGATCTCCTCATGGGATGATACCGACTGCAGGGATCATCCTTCCATATACACGAGAGTCACTGAGAATCTGGGCTGGATCCATGATGTCATAGGCAATGACGGCCATAACTAATAGCTGTTGCTTTACAATAAACTTAATTCCAGAATATGTGTATATGAATTTCTTCATATAACTCCCACTTGACCTATGTCGCAATAACATTCTCTGAAAAGACTCAATCATCGTATTTGAAAATTGCAGCAAGCTGTAAACAACTGTATTTCCAGAACCTTATAATGTCATAATCAAAGCTAGGTCTTGAACTTAAACCCACGTAAACATCTATTTATAGTTTTCAAACAATCCAAAATTCGGGTATTCACTAAACCTAAATCCTCAGTGATAGACAAAGGTGAAGCACACAATGCAAACTAAATATAAATAAATCTACCTGATTAATAATAGACCTTTTACGATTTCTATTACAGATAATATGCACAAATAGAACTAATACAATTAGATATAGAAAGGAAAATATAAAGATGATGAACAAACTTTAAAAGATAACGTTATTGTATTGCAAGACAATAATGGTGTGGATAATATAATACTTGATTACGAAACGATTTAAAAGTAATAGAAAAAAAAATTGTATATGAAACTGATATATTTAAAACTGAAAACAGAGAGAAGCATGAATGTTGACAAAAAGACAGTTGTACAGAAAGAAAATAAGCACAGGATATACACATACAAACATACATACATACATACATACATACATACATACATACATACATACATACATACTCATTTTGCAAGATGCGCATTTAAATCTTCCATTAGTATTAAACTATACTACAGCGAAAAGATAAATTCTTGTAACTTAGAAATACAGAATGGAAACAGTGGCATGAATTGTTTGAGCAGAAATAGCTAATGGTTTATGATTTGCAGATAGTAAGTGTTTGTTTACGCTTTTTAACCCCGAGGATATTGAAGAGGAAATAATTAAGCAATTAGGGGGCCCTGGGTGGCCGAGTGGTCTAAAGCGCTCGCCTTTACCGATGACTGCCATTCTGGCCTCTGTCCGCTTGGGTTCGAGTTTTGGGCTCGGACATTGTGGGTTTGTGAGAAAGCTGCCAGTAGCTTCCTGTCGGTCGGTGGTTCTTCCAGGTGTTTCCTCCGGGTTCTTCCTCGGCCAATTATACTGGCCTCCATGTATAACCTCTCTTGCACTGATAAATGTTAAATCCAAAAACAACAAAAATAAAGTAAGCAGTATCGTTATGGTAATTTTTGGACTAGTCTTACTGATACTGGTCAAAGGGTTCTATTCTCCATAACTTCACCCTTAAATCAGATGTTGCCACCGTCCCTGATGTTTTCCAAGGATGGCACAATATAATCTATTCGTCGAAAAGTAAAGAAAGAAAATGGTACTTTTCCGGACTCTGCTGTGCGAGCAGCGGAACCCGTACTCGTCGACATCAAGACGAATTACAACTTTGGATTTGCAGTGCGACGATCACAGATTAATGCCAGAGGTGAAATGTTGTAAGCGACCCCGTCGACAAACATCTTCAGATTGTACAGAGGAATTAGAGAATTTATTTTTGGCGCTAAACATGGAGTTGTGCAGTGGTCGCGGAGTGACTGTAATTTTATCCACATGTGAAACTGACGAAATGGCAAAACACACCGGCATATTTCTATTATTGGCAGAAATTCCTGGGACAATTGCAACAGCAGAGGCGGCAGTTGCTAAAGCAGGCGCGTTAGGCACCGTTGGAACTACTGCAGGAATGGAGCTAGAAAGGCAACAGGACAGAGAGCGACAACATAATGGCAAGGCAAACGCTGCAGCATATTGCCAGTTCTTGGAATCCTAGGTGTACTTTCTGGATTGTCCAAAGCGGCATCTTTACGTAAACAAAATCACAAAGCACCACTGCTCGCGCACCTATAAACGCCGTCTCACTAATGATCATAAGGCGGGCGATACTAGGAAGTGGGACAGCAAATAAAGAACTGGATTATGATTCGTCTGGGTATAAAACAGCTGGTGTAAACTGTGCTAGCAACTGTGAAGTTGCTGGCAATACAATTGCAGATGTCTAACTTTGACATATTCAAGTTGGCCCGAGCTGAATTATTGTCAATGGCTCCACCTCAGTTTGAAACTGGAGTAATTAACTTAGATTCATCTAACGGTCCTGGTACACATAGGGTTGCATACACGATAACATTCTGCGATGTTGTTTCTTTTTATTCGTCAGGATTAGCACCACCGAGAGAATTTATTGTGTATGCCGATGAGACCACTTGTGTTCCAACGCAGCAATATGATTTTATTCAAATAAATATCAAAGATCAACCTGTGTGCTGGTTAGAAGTGATTCAGGCGCTGTTGGAAATTAATATCCGTTGATTTGGTGCGTCCCATACACTGCTAGATTATACATTAAATAAATATTAATTCAGCAGTGAATCACAACCATTCCCGTGGATATTTATGGACGGTCAAGAATAACTCATCCTGGAGTCGGCATGGCCATAGACGTATCAAATGTGCTTCCAAGGATGATTTAGCTGAGGCGTTTATCTGGAGGAAACGTGTTGTATTGGTTTGGGCTCTTAAAATCAGAAAAAAAAACCACCAAAAAAACAAAAAAAACAACAAAAAAAAACATAAATAAATTTAAAAAATGGACTGACATTGTCACGAGGATTTTGGGTTTGACAGAAGGAAATTTTCCTGAGATCAATCAACTCTTTACGATGAAAGATTCTGGTATATCTAGGAAAATTGCCATCGATAAAATAAATGAATGTGTGACTAAAACCGGTGACACACTGACTGGTATATCTTTATCCGCCTTATACTAAGGTAATGTCTATCTATCTATCTATATATCTATCTATCTGCCTGTCTGTCTATCTATCTATACTCTTGAGGATGGTGTTATGTATATTGTATGTTTAACATTTGTCCATGATTATAGATTGTAATGCTCATTTGTAAACAACCTATTACATAGCTGACTTTTGTCTATGATTGTAGATTAAAACATTAAGATGATATTTGTAAACATGTTTACACGGACTTGAGTACAGGACATAAGGATTCACGTGGAAAACCATGATCTATCTCATACTTGCCAGGTAGTTGCTAAATTGTAATTAAACAGACCTGACCTTGTTTATAAATTTGACGGGAACTTTACTGTAGATGACCTTGGTCCAGGGCATTTTTGTGTCAAAGGTCAGGTGATAGTCTGTATATAAGTTTGAAGCAAACAGAATCATTTCATTCCTATTTTAACATCTGCCTAGTGGAGTATGTCTTTTAGTTGTGTACCGTTATTTATTTTTTAAATTATTCATTGGAATTACGAAGTGCTTGTTAAAGTTTGGATTAAAATATTCTTTTGGAATCATTGTGAATTCACTCAAGGACATTTGGGATTATATCATTGTGATACATCAAGAACATAGGCACATAAGCATATTTAATATTATTAGCACTGGAATTCATTCGACGCACTCTATACTTTTGGAATTGTGACTGTTTGGGATTTAATTCACAATACTGTAAGTTCCTTTAAAATTTTTACTTTTGTATTCTAAGCAAATAAATTATTTGTTGAATCTTACTAAACTTGTTGGTTTGAGCTTTTTTTGTAACGTAGTTAAAGACCAAAGAGATGCAACCAAAGAAACATTTCATCATACAAAAGGAGCATCTGTTAATGGAGTCGCACCATAACCTAAACTCATTAAGTTTTCTTTCTTATGTATCGTTGATACGCTGTCGGAAAAAAAAGAAATATGTCTCGTTTATCATACCCGTGAAGATAATCCGAGGGAAATATTATCCAGGTTACCGAGGTAAGTATTCATACTTAACGTATTTGCAATTTGTATTTGACGCACTCGTGTTTATACACAACGGTGTATTATAATACAATGGTTACAATGATAAACATGCTGATGTAGCAGATGAGGATGATGGCAAAGTCGTGCATTAGCTGGAGAGAAAAGTCAACGTAGACTAGACTGTTACTGCTCGTGGATGAATCCCTACTCCAAAATGGAGTTACCACACGGTCGTACACGATAACGTACAATCTGGTAGGTGAACAAGTAAAAATTGCTAAGTGGAATCGTCATATAGTGCCAGAGCCAACTCGTGTTCTGCTAGGGATCTTAGCTCTTGCGCAGCCGGAAAGAACAGATGTTGTCGGTGAACCACAGCAGAATTCAATCGCTACTTTAGTATCAACGTGGATCTTGATAAGAAAGTATTAACGTTAATTTCATTCATAGACAAGCAATAAATCAATATGAACTCCATTGTTAAACTAATGAATCATAGTTGTATTTAATGACAAACATGAAATTGTTACACTATAGATTTCTACAACAAAAAGAGATATTTCCACCCATAAAGGTAAAAGATTTATTTATCTTAGCGTATATAGAAGAATGTTCTGATACAAAAGAAATGGCTATCACGGGAGGAGCTTTTTCTTTAAAACCAAAAGTTGTATTTGAGTATATCGTTTTTGTACTTCCAGTGAAGAACAATAACTGGACAGCATTGCAACCATTTGTTATACAAGAGTATATTCCTGGTCATTTATAAGTGATACTACCTGGTTCGATGACAATATTGAAGGACAAACTACAACAAAAGTACGTTATATGCTAGCACATCGCGTATAAACACGTTACTATTATTCTTCCGCGTCAGTATTAATAACATCATAAACACAGATATTAATTATCGGCACTATCACCGTGATAAAATCAAGTTACTTACCGAGAAAAAAACAAGCTTGTTTACTTGCTACACAGATACAAACGATTAAACGTCTTTGTTGACTCGTCTTGTGGGGTTGCCGTAGAGACAGCAGTTGGTCTTGGTGTCACATGGATTGCTACCAAGGCGACAATCGCAGTTGCCCCGTTTCGATCTCAGCCGATGTTGTCTCAGCGGTTGATAACATCGTCACGACTTCACACATGTGCACGATGTTGCGACTCTTTGGTCTTAAAATAAGTAACAAAAAAGAGGGAAAACCAACAAGTTTTGTAAAATTGAAAATATAATTTATTTCCCTAAAATATAATTTATTTCCCTAAAATGCAAGGTAAAAAAATAAAAATAACTTTCGGCATGGTGAATGAAATAAATCCTAAACAGTCCTAAATAGTTCTATCAAGTCCAATAGTATCGAGTAATCAGAATGAGTTCCAGTGGTAGTTTGAATGATGTTCTGTAGTGTACTGATGTACCAACAGTACAGAAGAATCACTATAATATGATCCCAAAATGGCTATAAATGAATTCACAGTATTTCCGTGAGATCTACAATTCAAACATATGAATAGTTCGAGTACTTTGAAAATGCAATTAGTGATTGATTTAAAAAAAATTACTGTTCTTGATATAGCTGAATAGCATCCAAAACTGGTGTTTACTACTAAGAATGTCTAGTTTTCCAGCAAACATTTCTTATATACAAAGCTCCGACGTAGTTTCAGAAAGTGTCGTAATTGATAATCTCAGCTGTAGAAAAGGTCAGGTTGGTTGCACAGACAAATCAGGAATTAGGTCAGCCTGGCCTTCCAAGTCCTGAAATTAGAATCACGCAATGTTTACTTGAACAAGAGTATATCTCAACCTTGGAATTTATGAATGGATTTATGCACTATATAAGAATAACCCATCTTTAAAGAGCCAACTTACGATCATATAGAAAAAATTAGTATTTAAAATATTATTAACTAAATGACCTTTAAAAACAATGATAATTGAAATAATAATCATAATGCAGATATACGTAACCAGGAAAATACATAAAAAAAAGACCGCAGCAGAGAGTAGTTTGTCGATGATTATTATTCGAATGCGATGGACGACAAAGTGATTACCGCGAATGAACGCAATTTGATCTTGACCTAGATGTAACATTTTGACATGTTCAAAAATCCAATTACACTTAATTTAGGTTCCGATTCCACGTCATATAACGGTGTGTTAACACCGGTAGCCACAGTGAGATAAAAAGGCGCGTTGCGCGAGTGAATTGTTGACGTATTTTTTGTTGTTGTTACTTCCCTTTATCGGTTTGAATTTGGAGCCACAATGAAACCTAGGGTTTCAAACGACATCCTAGAAGGCTCAAATGTTGCTTGAAACCTGAATATCTCTTAAATAAGTATGCGTGCTTAGCAGATAATTAACACTAAACGTACATGGCCAGATTTATATTTCATATTCCATGCAACCTAAGCTCACCGTCTCCTCAATATATAAGGACAATTGTATTTTTCCGCGTGTCTCGATCAAAACAGCAGTACAAAGATCTAACCAATTAGGCCACGGAAAAAATTTATACGTAGATCAGACGAACTCTATATAAAGCTAGTGACATCGTCTAGAAAAAAAATACATAATATCCCTCCCCCATTCACCCACCCCTTTTTGCCGATAAAAAAATCGATATTATCGGTCGGCAAATTTTGACGGTGATTAAGTTGACTTGGGAAAATTTCAATTCAACGAATTGACATTTCTTTGAGAATCAGAATCGCGCTGAACTCTGTCTACTGAACTACATACTATTCAACAAGTCAAGTTTATGAATCAGACGGATGGATTTAATACAGATCGATAACAGGAACCACACATAATTTACTGTACTTATTTTCAGTATATCTGGATAAGCTTCTGCGTTGCAGAGTTTATCACGTACATATATTTAAACCGCTGCTGCTCATTTATCGGAGACACATTCATCTATAATCGAATCATCGACATGATCTTGGGTTTCGTGAACAGTTTTCTCACACGATGTCGATGGTCTCTTAACGAATTCTATTGAAGAAGGTAAAGGTCATGAAGACTTTCTTGGTAATAATCGTTTATGTCAAATTTTCTTTGTGCATGTAATGTCACGGAATTGTATAAATCCATTTGTTATTTATTAAATACATGTAGTTGGGTTTCGTTTTTATTTTTTTTTGTGTAGAACGATGCCCAAGGGTGATTTATGTATATTGTTCAATATTTTGAAACAGTGAGTTCGGTTCATCCTATACCGCAGGTGCGAAGTGCTTTCTATGCAATGGCCTTAAAATCTAATTAAATGATATACATTGGGATACATATATGCAAGCCAAATTTAAGTTTTGTACGTTGAGTAGTTTTGCAAAATCTACCCATGCGCGTATTGTTAAACATATGCGGGAAGATTCAGGACTTATTGACGACTATTTGCAATGGATCAAATTCATTTATATACAAAAATTCCAGAATAGCATTATTTCAAGATTCATTCTGCTGATAGCTTTTGTCGTTAGGATAATTATCTGTAAAGTATTTTGTAATTTTTTCCTTTGCATAATGGTAGCGTACTCATCTTAAGGAAGTTCATTGCATAATCATGTGATGTCCATTACAATCGCCATATATGCACGTATTTCAACCAAGAGACATGAAAATGTAAAAACATTATGGAAAAGAAACAGTGTACATTTTGAATACTCCACAGGGGTATGCGCCATCATCATTTGATGAGCAATAACTTTGCCCAGAGATATTTTAAATCAAACCTTGGATGAAGCATGCCATGTATATTAGGAAACAACTCGATGTCAAAAGGACACATTGAAGCCTCCCGCGGTTCAGTATTTGCTTTGAAGTGTCACAGATATCGTACGTAGGATATATGTTTTCTCATCATTTAGTTGGCAGTAAATACATTTGATATGTGGTCAATCAACATCCACCTGTTAATTAATCATAATAGTGTTCAGATTATGCATTGAATAAATTTTCTTAGACCTGTGTGAACAAAAATTAACAAATTTTCGGTTGTGACACTAAAACGTTTTCTACATGGCCTGCAGGTGAGAATGTATCACCTCATGATAAATACAATCACTATCAAAATAAAGCTCGATCACCAATAGTAAGTATACATGTTCAAACTCGTCTAAAAACTGATAAACCCAATTAGATACAAGATTGACAAAACAAAACTGATCATTCTGCAATTAACCCCTTTAGAGTCACACCAATCCTTCTGTCGCAACATGTAAAAATCCATAAAACCCGCTGTTTCAAAGTCATTGAGAACCCATACAAAACAAATATTACTTTAATGAATCGGAAAGCAGAGTATGAGCCGACAAATTTCCTACAAATTAACTTAACATGAAAATTGAGGTAACCACACACAAAGAACTAGGAGGAAATAGGCAGTCGTTAAAGCACATTACAGGCCAAACATCGTCTCGAAATCTGTTAAAATAAATGTCTTTTTGCATTAGAATCGTCCACTTGTATAAACAACATCCAGTCATCCATTGTTCACGCCAATGTAAATAACTAGGGAGAAACGCTGAGATAAAGCATGGATATATCTTCCATGAAACTTTACCCAATATCCTGTCATATCAAACAGTTTAGCACTACCTGAATCAGGCAGAAGTGCTAAGAATGGTACATATTGTCCAAAATAGGTCGATTGATATCGCAGTACATTTGTTACAAAATGAATGTATTACATAAATAGTGTATCTCTCTCATCGTCGGCAGTGGACGTTAAATGTTGCATATTGCAGCAATACAAAGCAAAGAATGATTCGTACCGAAACCGCTCACGTGGTGGTCCCCACGCTTCTATCGATAAGCCAGTTCCATCATTAGGTGAAGTCAGCCACTTTTTTTGTAGAAACGCCTCTCCTTATTTTAACCTTATTTTCAAGGAATTCGCAAAAGGTATCGGGACAATATACTTTACAATCGATACTCTATACTACTAGACTGTATCACTAGGATCCACTCACCCATCCATCCATCTTAACAGATAAACTAGGGTATCGTCTGTTCATGTACTTGTCTCCATTTTCCCTTGACACGAAACCGCCGTAAATAGATTGATTTGCACAGTTTTGCTAGATAAATATACCCGGTAATTTGATCAACTATTTGTTTCTAGACACCAAATATTATATCAAATCAAATTGACATGGAATAATACGCTTTGTTACATAAGAAAAAGAATTTGATTTGACCACTTAGTAATGACAGTCAAAATTGAATCGAGCTTTTACTCACATGATATTTTTATACTCTTTTTTTCTCTTACCGCACAACAAATATTCAGCTCTTCGTCCAGGTATTGGAGTAAATTAAAAGACAGGCATCTAGCGATACGATATCGATTGATGCGCCCCCTCCCCGTATTACACTGCTTGGTAAACATTTACTGGCAGTCGATAACTACACTTATCCGTAATCACTTACGAGACATTATATTTTAGCGGAGCATATCATAAATCATTCATTGTTGACTAATTATCTCTTCCATCGATTAAGAAGGGGTCCAAAATGGGTACGCTGGAAAGGTATCTGGGAAAAAGATAAACACCCAAATTCTGATTTAATTTCTTCAGAAGAAAATTTAAAGTGGAAAGGCAATTTCTTCATCTTCAGATTTCCAAATGAAAATACCGTATCGGAAAATTGCTGAACTTATTCATGTTGTCCCAAATGTTACTCTATTTTTGCGCATGCGCTCTACGCCAGAAGTAATGGATTACGGACAGAACATGTATGCTGATAAGATGTAAGTAAATTAAAAGCATTGTAAGTATAATTTGGATTAGTTTTGCCTACAAAATACGGAAACTTTCTTTTTAAAATATACAACATTTAGGGATAATTTTGCCAACCTTACTCTTGTAAAGAAAGAGACATATTAACACTAATCCAACAGAAAGGTTAAACTGAGAAGGAAGTATATTAGCAAATTTGTGCATCAAACAAACATGATGAGCTCCATAAACATTCCAAAGATATGGAAGGAACGTGAAAGAAATGGTGAGATCATATGAAACTAGAAGCACCTCATAAACGTAAGTCATTGAAACACAGCTTGTACAATAAAGTCTTACTTTTTTGTTAATTCCTAATATTCCTACCTTAATTAGAAATAGGTTAGTTTAGAAATAGCAGATGTTCCGGAACTGATTGACTTTGTACTCATTATGGTTTAATTTTATACTGATTTTACTGCTTATTGTATACAACAATCACTCAGGGACACTTTATAGCATAAACAATATTTGTCTTCTTTCAACCTAAACAAAAAATACAGACTAGAACTTCTTTGGATGATAACGCGCATAGGTAGAACAGGATTGATCTACATAACCTGTTGAATACTGGTCTTAAATCTAATTATGAAACATGGATGGTAATATGAAATAGGTTAATCCTAGGGAAAAAATAGCCCATATTCAATTATAAGTGAAGACCTAAAATATTGATGCTATTTACATAGTACTTCGCTATACAGCGGAGGACTACACGTAGACAAACAAGAAATTTACGTTTCGAAAAATATTCATCCAGGATAACACTGGTCTACAATTTTTTAGAAGTCGTCTGCTTCAGAGATAAAATTTGCTATTTATTATGGATTTTGATGTACTGAATTCAAATTCAAATATGACAATTATAACAAGTGATAGGCTACTGTTTCCAAGACATTTAAGTTTTTAGATTTTACGTCTATGTATATTTTGTAGATAGTAGAGTTTTAATCATAAATTGTAAACCTAGATTTTTTTCTTGTGTTTATTGTTGCTTTTCATGATAATATTTCACCTGCCCTGTTTATGTAACACTTAAAAAACAGCAAAAGGGTTAGATAAATAAAATTTATTATGAAACAAAAGGCAAACAACTGTTATGTATATATATATAAGTTCATAGTTTAGTCTTTATTCAGAGTATACTGGGCGCTCCTTGGTTTGTCTCTTGTATTCATTAAATGGATCATCTCTTGTCACTGTCCAGCGTTGATGGGCACCATCTGCTCTGATAGCATTTCTCCATTGTTGCAATGCCCTGGTGAAATCGCTCGCCGTGCTCGTCGCTCACTGCTCCGCAGTTCGGTGGAATAAAATCTAGATGAGAGTGCACAAAATGTATCTTTGGTGACATGTTGCAGCGCAGGCTCTTGTATGCCTTGAGGTTTTCCGTCAACTCCCTGTAGTAGCCTGTATTGTTGTTTCCGAGGAAATTGTTGCCACTAACTGGAAAGCTTTCCGTGCAGTATTTTCTTTGCCACACAGTGCACGGTCAAATAAATCATCTCGAGGAAGTTCACGAATCTGAGGACCTACAAAGACACCTTCCTTTATCTTAGCTTCACTTAACCTTGAAAATTTTCCACGGAGGTACCTGAAAGCTGCTTGTGTTTTGTCCATGGCCTTGGCAAAATTCTTCATCAGACCCAGCTTGATGTGCAAGGGTGGTAACAAAATCTTCCTTGAGTCAACAAATGGTGGATGCTGAACACTTTTTCTCCTAGGCTCCAATGACTGTCGGAGTGACCACTCTCTCTTGATGTAGTGGGAATCTCACGCACGACTATCCTATTCGCAGAGAAAACAGCAGTACTTTGCGTATCCAGTCTGCAGACCAAGCAAGAGAGCAAGAACCTACAAATCGCCACAAAGCTGCCACTAATGTTGGTAATACTTTATGCACCTCAAAAGTTATTTCATATTTTCATATCTTTCCTTAATATGGACTGCATGATCAACTGGAATTCTCAGCAAAACATTGCCGTTATGCAGCAAAACAGATTTAAGACTCGTCTTTGATGACTCAATGAACAGTCACAAACTCATCTGGATGATGAATGATGCTGAGGGCTGCCATGGCACCATCGATGTTGTTGCAGGCTACAAGATCACCTACCATGAAGAAGAATGGGACAAGATTCGTTTGGCGGTCACGGAACATAGAAACCATACATTACCTGCCGGGAGATTCCACTGTTGAAGTTTGGAGTCCAACAACTCTGCCTTACTCTTGGATAGTTCCAAATTCCTGACAAGGTCATTAAGTTCACCTTGTGTTATGAGGTGGGGTTTAGAGAAGGAGGATATGAGAAAATATGGATCATGTGACACTGATGGTTTAGGGACTAGAAGTTTCATCCTGTTCCTCGTCTGACTCAAGTGAGAATGCATCTGGTGCATCAGCAACAGGCAGTCCTTCTCCGTGGGTTACTGGGCGTATAGCTGATGGAATGTTTGGAATATGCACAATCCACTTTTTCTTCTTTGACACACCTTTCCCAACTGGAGGCACCATGCAGAAGTAACACATGCTGATAAGATTTGTTGGCTCTCTCCAAGCCATTGAAACTGCAAAAGGTATAGATTTCTTTTTCCTGTTCAACCGCTGGTGAAGATTTTGTTGCACAAGTGTTGCAGCATATGTGTGGGGTCCACCTCTTGTCCTGATCTCCAATTTTGCAGCCAAAATAAAGGTGATAGGCTTTCTTAACCATAATGGTTTATACTGCGCTTTTGTGATGCAAAAGTCACTTCACCACAAACATAGCAGAAGTTATCAGCGTTGTTCACACAAGTATGAGGCATCTCTGCTCACATTGGCTAAACAGAAATGTGTCCCTTTGCAAAATCAAACACTGACAAATAAGAGAGCACGACACTGTATGATTTCTAGAGCTGATGTTGGGTAATTTGTTCAGCAGAGTAAGTTTAGTTATGACTGCATCATCCATGACTTCTAGGGATAACATGATGCAATTCATATAATGTAAAACGCATACCAGCTTCAGATTGCATCCGTCATCGTTTTGCCTAAAAAGCAAGTACTGTCCAACCCCAGTCATAGATTTTTTCATAGATCCGGTCAAAGATGTATTTTAGTCACTTCTGGTTTAAATTTATATCCCTTCCCTTTTTAACTTACTTATCCTTCACCACTCCCAAGCCGAGGGTCGTATATCATGACCCAGTATCATATCTTTAAAACTAGAACCAATCAACCATTTTAAGCATCATTTTCGTTCTTAGTGACCTAGAATTAGTAAAGTTTGGCAACATTTATTTCGAAAGCATTTTGGCTGTAGATCAGTGTAATTGTTATAATTCCAGTTTGTCTCCGTTTTGTCTCAAATTAACGAAATCAGTCAACGAAACAACTGAGTTTATATATCATGTAGTTTTCTTGCATTAACCTATTCACAATGCGTAAGAATATATAGTCCCGCTAGTCAAAGATCGTAGATCCACTTTTTTCTTCGTCCATGTGGAACTGAGTTTATCCACTACCGTCAGATAGAAAAGATGACCTAGTCCCTGCAAAATAACAACACAATAGTTAATAAGGGTCACTAGTTTTTAGTAAGCAAACATTTTACACGTCTAGTATTTATTGGTCTTGCTTCTATGCATTTCAATTTTTAAAATAATAAACATAAAGATAAATAAGCCGTGTCTTTTCCAGAGAAATCCGCTGCTTTTAAGTCATATGACCACGACCCCAGTAAATTACTGAGATAGAACTGATAGTAAAGTCTGCCATATTCTTCGTTTTGGGTACAGAGGTGAGTGGCGTTCTCGAATCGAAGGACAGTGCAATCACAGGATTTGAACTTCTAATGAAGATTCAGCCTGGAGTTGAAAATATTCATTTACAATCACGGAATGGGGTGGGGGGTGGGGTGGACATTGTTGTTATTATTATGTTTTTATGGCATTAACAGAAACACAGATTGACTCAAAGCACCGGAAATCGATTGGATACTGCGAGGATTCCCCAGAATGTGTCAAAATTTTAGATAAGTATCATATGACCGTTTGCAGCCAATCGAATGAGAGAAAGAGAACAAATCAAATTATAGACAGATATGAAGTGTTACAGGATACTATGGAAGTTAGTGTGCATTACAGCTTTTCTCTGCTGTGAACTGCCAGACGTCCAAAATGTCACAGGGTCAGATCGTCGGTTGTTGAATCTGCGCTTGTATATATTCTGTCACGGTTAATAATTTTAGTGAATAATGTTAAGAAGTGGCGGAGAATAATTTGTTAGTCTACAAATTGTTTATCAAACTCTTACAATTGCAATCTTTAGCTCATTTGCTACAATTGGTTTTGATTCTCTTGTTTGTATCTATCTGTTTTCCAAATTTTAAAACTCGGAAACATCGTAAGGTAAGAATATTTTCAATTTTTGAATCAGCTATTTTGGCGTCGAAGGAATTCAATGGACCCTCATGCCGATTCATTTTCCGGAATGAAAACTCCTAGCCATGGTAAAACCAATATCTGTTTGCTTAGGTGGAAAAAAGTATCTTTTCTTTTAAACCAGCTGATTTTTCAGATTAGAAGCATTTAAAAAATACATCCCCTCCTTGATTGTCTCAGATAAACACCGATTTGTATGAATAGGCTATCTGAGCTAAGCCCGTAGCCACTGGCTGACAGGAAACCGGTTTATCTGTGACAGTTGATACCTCTTCAGTTGGATATAATTCTCTTCTAACATAAATCTTAATAATTTTTCAGATCTAGTCAAACAAAATTAAGTTGTGTAGGTATTCTAGATTTATAACACTGCGTATAATAGGTTAATAGGATCCCCAGCGTACTACGATTTACATTAGCTAATCAGAATTATTCAAGTAAGCTAGTGCTTTTAACCTTCTAATTGGGCGTTATGAATAATATTGCTATGATTCTAGATTTAAAAACTAACTGTATCAGAGTATAACTTTGTTGTAAATCATGAGATTCACAGGTGTGGCAAAAGTGTCTTGAAAGAGTTCAAACAGAAAATTATCAGAAAAATTTAGAATTTGAGAGAAATTGTTCCTCGAATTTTACACAAAAGATTTTAAGATTCAATAAAATCATGCTGATGGAGTTGCGCAAATAGTTTTGTTCGTGAAAATGTCCAGGTTTATTTTAAACAATCTGAGGGTTTCCTCCATAGTGATGAATTCACCATTTTGGTTTTTAAGAATAAGTCACTCGCAGGTGTGCAACTGGTTCTAATTGTCTAAAGCCCTTTCCGGTCATCTACCAATGTATTGATAAGAATAACAACTCAAAAAAGACGAAGTCAAAAGTGAAAAGTTTGGTGGGAAATTGAATACAATATCGCAGTATTCCCGCGATGGAACATTTAAGACACATCACTGGGGCCATGACATGCCGAATTCAGACATTATAGGGACCTATCAAACCATATTCCTGTCTGAGTATCCTGATTATTAAATGGAAAAATAGACACAAAACTCAAGGAAAGTAAAGATATTATTGTCTTCTCAATGTGGCAATATCGAGAGCCTGCATTCTCTGTATTGAGCGTTTCAACTTTGTAAAACTGTCATTGCATCTTCACACAAATTTGAACTATGACTTTCTGTTGCTATTTTTCGTATGATTTATTGCCTACGATAGCGTGCGGACTTAACTGTCTCATTTATTCTTTATATTATGTTAAAAGATGACAAACTTAGGTATTAGGATCTCAAGCCACGATCACTGACTTTCTTGTGACATTAATGTCTGCCATTGCTAGTGGCACTAAGGAGATGTTTTTAAATGCGTCGCGTAAGCACTTTTAGCAAAAGCTAAGGAAACTACACAAAACAATATTACATTCTTCGGTATATAATTTTATTTATTTTCATTATTTTCTTTATATCTACTTAAAATGTTGATTGATTTTGTATTTTTCAAACTATTTGACTATTTTGTAATTAGTTGGACGGTATTTGTCTGCTAAAGAAAACAGACGAAAATCAGTCTGATTGGAGATTCTCTCCCTTTTAACGACATTTAGACATCCTCAGTTTTCGCGACAATCTTACGGGTGACAAAACGTTTGAAAAGCATTCTCTGTAAAATCTGTATATTGATATATTGATAAGCGCAACGTATGATCAACAAGTTTTGAAGGAATACATTATTGAACTTATTGTTTTATCTTGCACAGTATTTCCTAAGTTCCCAAAACCCCAAAGTAAGAAAAGAACACATTAAAACGTTACGCAGAGCTACGTTTAAAGCATTGGATTCTATTTTAATTTGAAACTGTTTTCCTCCTAATATGGTTGATTTATTTTATGTGCTAGAGGTAATCCAACATATTCGATAGGGTGTAGAGGTTGTGTGTGAATTTCTGTTTTATGATAACATGTTTAGCGCAAAAGCTTGTTGCCACTGAAATAAAATTTGTACGAATCGCATACTTAATGTCGCCAGCGCATTGAATATTAAATTATCGACTCATTGGCATATATAAATTTCGATTACAGATCACTCTTGCGCCGGATAAATCTATATCACTAATCAGCTAACCTATATGGCGACCTCCCTGAGACCGCATCTGCTTGTGGCAGCCATTGACTTCGGAACTACTTACTCTGGCTACGCCTTCTCTTTTTGAAAGATTGCAAAATAGAACCATGGAAGACATGCACAAACAGCTGGATTTGTTCTCGTGGTTTTCTGTCCCTAAAGGCTCCGAGGTGTGCCTTGTTTGACCGAAACAAAACATTCCATTCCTTTGGATATGAAGCGGAGGACAAGTATGCTGCTCGGTCAGAGGATGGCGAGGAAAAAGCGTGGTATTACTTTCAGAGGTTCAAGATGACACTTTATAATAAAATGGTAAGTTGAAATAGCATAGTTGTTCCGTTGTCTTGTCAGCTTGACAATCTGAGAACTCTCACTGTCATGTCCCAAGCTCAATGGCAAGCACTCAAGTTTCAGCTGGACAATCCGAGAACTCTCCTGGCCAGGATCTCTTGAGGCCTTCTGCAAATGAACCATGTTCCTGTTCTTCTGAGGTGACCTTAGTGGAGGTGTCTTCCATGTAACACCCCGAGAATGCTCATGATATGCCTGTTAACGGCAGAGAAAGGGTTCCATCAATCTCCTATTAAGCGGCAATTAATAGATCAATTATTACTAACGGAATCTGAGGCTAAAAGGTTCGGTATAGATACTAACCAATTAACAAGTAGACAATGGTTAATACTCTTGCAGTCGTGTGACGTTCGGACGACTTAAAGTTTTGATACTGCTTTGTGCTCAAACTGTACTTCAAGTAGCCATTGTCGAACCTTAGTCTTTTTTCGTTTATGTAATGCATATATGCAAAATTTAAAAACTTTTTTCCCTATTCTTTTTCAAGTCTGAAGATATCATCCAAGTAAATTCAACCAATTAGTTTAATTTTGAAAACACACAAAAATTATATCATTGTATATATATATATATATATATATATATATATATATATATATATATATATATATATATATATATATGAACTCATACAGACACTTAAAAGAGACTTCGAGCTGAAGACGGATGATTTAAAGAAAGCTGCCAGCCATGAATGTCTTTTCCTCGTGCATAAAATACTTGGCGGATCATCTATTCCAGAGCTGTCAGGATAAAATTATGGGATTAAAGCGGACTGACATCCGCTGGGTGTTGACAGTACCCGCCATCTGGAATGATGCTGCCAAACTCTTCATGAGAGAAGCTGCTGAAAAGTTTGCGTTATCTTCTTTCAAAATTGTCCTGACAATTTAATTATTTATTACTTATTTTTTTATTTCGCCATCACATACCTTCATATATTTTAAATCAAAATCGTGCTTATTCTCGAAGGATTAATAAATACTTCCTTCAAAAATTTAAAATGGCAGCACCATGCAAACTCAGTAGTCTACATATTACATATAATCAGCAAAATATTTACGGAGCAAAATATATGACAGTTGTCACAGTTGTCACTTTGATTTTCCACCGTAGAGTCCATTAAAATTCTGAGTCAACTGCTTGCCTTAAAATCAACAAAAAGTAGATAAATTGCTTTACAGTCTAACCCATCCAAACCACCCCATCCCGCCTTAAAAGTTCCTGTTTTAAATTGTACCTCATGTTATTAATTGGTATTTGCGTTTAACCATCAACGAGCTTCATTGTAAAGATACACAGGACGTTTCGGTTAATGTGCGATGGTGGGTTACATCGAAATGACATTATAACGATAGCAATAACAGAGTCTAGAGTTTAAAATACGTCTGACACAGGTTTAATTTCCCTAACAGACTTTCGTTGTAAGACTCATATATTCCGAAAATTCAGTGTGAGCGTGTGTGTGTGTGCTACAAAGACTTTGAAAATTAATATTAGCACAATTTGATCACTAATTTAAGCAAAACTTACAGGCAGGGATTCCGGGTGATCAACTTCTGATTGCTCTCGAACCAGAGGCAGCTTCTCTCTTGTGTAGTCATATACCGATTGGACGGTTGTCTGGAGTTGATGCAAGTATACAGCCATTCCAACCTGGAACGAAATATCTGGTTCTGGATGCTGGAGGTATGTGGAGAATATGCATTATGCTGATAAAAGGTAAAATAATAAGGCAAGGTTTAATATTAATTACAGAATTCTCAACAGAAACAGTAAAATAAAATTTGTCCCATGCTTTGATTCGCAAATACTGAGACTGTTTGTCGTTCGACTGATTTATGTAAATGTTTAAATCACATAAAAATATTGTATTTGATAGAAAACTTCAAAATCAAGTACAACTGCAAAAAAAAAAAATTACTTTGCAAACTTTCAAATTTAGTGAGTAGGACTACATTGTAAATTAAATCGTTTTCTTCTTTGAAACTTTCTGCTTATCTCTGTATAAACCTTTCTTGATATTTGCATGAAAAACTGTTCTATGTTCATGAATTATTTGGTACAGGTGGCACCATTGACATAACTGTGCACACAGTTCTTGATGGTGGAAAACTAAGAGAGTTGTCCATGGCAAATGGTAGTGATTGGGGAGGTACGAAAGTGGACAAAGCATTTACAAAGCTTCTCACAGGCATTGTCGGGTGTGATGTCTTGCAACAAGTAGATGAGGATGACAAGTCCAGTCTTCTGGACTTGTACAGGGAATTTGAAGTGAAGAAACGAAATTTCAAACCAAATATGGACAGGAAAATAGTAATCAGAGTTCCGGTGGCATTTTGTCACATCTTCGAAAGGACTCATTAAAAGCAGATACAAGATGTCATCTCCTCCAAGAAGTACAAGGGAAAGATGATCTGGATGAGAGATAAACTGCAAGTAGAACCTGATATTGTCATAGGGTTTTTCAACGAGTCTTGCAATGCAATTGTTCAGCACCTCGTAAAGTTATTTCGTGAGCTAGCTATACAAGACGTTAGCACAATCTTGATGGTGGGCGGGTATTCGGAGTCTCCGATTCTGCAGGAGGAGGTGAAAAAGATGTTCAAGCAAAAGATGATTATCATTCCACAAGATGCAAGCATGACGGTTCTCAATGGAGCTGTCATATTTGGGCACAACCCAGATATTATTGCTGAAAGAGTTTGCAGATGTACATATGGGTCCCACGTTAAGCTTCCATTTGTCCATGGTAACCATCCATTATCAAAACTATACATCAGTGATGTGGGCGAAGAATGGTGTGATTTTGTATTTCTAAAGATTGCTGAAATAGGTAATCTTATTAAAGTTGGCAAGCCACAGTTCAAACAGGGAATCAAGGCAGTAAATTCTCATGTAGATGAAATGAATATAACTATGTATATCTCAACAGATCGTGATCCCAGATACGTTACCGACAAGTCATGTACCAAATTAGGAAACATATGCGTCAAACTCCTCCAAAAGACGGGACGAAATCGTCATGTCTCTGTTTCTTACTACATCAGTGGGACTGAAATCAAGGTTGAAGTTCTGGAAGAAAATACTGGCAAGATGTCATATGGGAAATTTGATTTTTTTGGGCTAGGTTTCGGCATTTATTTTAGAACGTCTGATTACATATCAGAACTGTCGAAGCATTTCGTTATAAGATGCATATATTTTCTTCTTTCACATCTGCCGTTGGCCTCTGCGATATTGATGTTTCTAAGCTGATACAATATGCTAGTTTTGAAATTTCACAACGTATTGGCAAAGAAGCTATTTAGCATCTACCGTATATAAGATCTGCAGGCGACTAGTGTTCCATGAAAGCAGAACACGATGGCACGGTAGCTTAAACATAGTTCTAAATACAGTATATTCAACACTTTAGAATTCGTTTATTAGAAAGGAGTCTACCTGCTTTCTATCCACCAGCTAGTAGGACATGCGAATCTTCTTTGTTATGATTGCACTGTTGAAGTATATCTTAGACTGCAGCGACTTCAGCTTGAGACAGGAATGGTTGTGAAAGGATTTGTATGAAGTATATCGTTAATTAAAAAATATAATTAATGCATTGCCTAACTTTATCAGAAAGAATAAACTTTCATGAACTCACCACCGTTTATAATATTTTGCTCTATTACTTTCACAAGCTCATGCAACCAACAGCTGGATAATTTGATGAATGTACCATTAGTGTAAACAGGTTAGTATTTGAACGTTTAAAAAAGATTCAAAGAAGCAATAAACTGCCAACGAAGTCATATTTTTAATTCCCTATCCTACACGCTAAAAATAGAAACACGCCACTTAATATATTCAAATAAAATCACTACCAATACATATACATTCCCATGTATTACATAGCTGATGAAATCAAATATCCACTCGCCACAATGGAATAAGAAATAAGTGTGTTGATTTCAGGAATGTCGTACATCATTCACTCGAGACCAAATACGTTATGTTTGTGTACAAAGGAGATGAAAATTTACAAAACTGTATTAATTTATTGTCCAAGCGTAGACATCGTATCGAACTGTACATAGCGAATTGTGCCTCGCGTTAATTTCGCCTGAATCAAGCAAGAGTTATTTTTGTATGATTTTCATACGATTTTAGCACGAAGTTCATATTAGCCTCGTGTGCTGCTAACTCGCATTCATCCGTTTACATGAGTATCAATTGAAATGTTTCATGTTATCGCACCGAAAAGGAAGTGTTAGTTTGATCACTTAACTTGAAACTTAAATGCATATTGATTTGTGTAAGATCGAAATTAAGTGCACATGATTGGTTCATTATAGCATCTTGTAAATTTCACTTGGATATCAAAATGGTATAAATAGATAATGTACACTAATTCGTTTGTTTGACATTAATACATTATGAAAAGAGCCCTGTATAATAATCAGGTGCTTAAGACGCTTGTTCCATGTGTGAACATGGGACACATGCGTGAAATTTCCAAATGAGGCAGAGACGTGTGAAGCACCACATACATGCGTAAAGACGCCACTGCAGTCTTACCTGCATATAATAATGCATTAATATGTAACACAAAGAAGTGAAACCAACAATTTTAATAAAATCAACAAGTTATTTATTTCTCTACAATACAAAGTGAAATTTCAAGAGACGCTTAGAGTTTTCGTGAACTAAATTCCAAATAATCCTAAATATTTTTGTCACAAGTCCAAAATTATAGAATGATCCGATGAAATTCTAATTGTCTTGAATGTGCTGATGTAACACAATGATGCAATCCAGAATGTCTTTAACTGAGCTCACTATAATCTTAAGTAGTGTGTATAAATCCAAAAGTGAATGAGCACTTTAGTTTTTCCATTGAATATTTTAAATAATTTATCTCGAATGACATCAGAACGCAACTGTAAATTCTGATCACACATGGATATTTTCAGACTGACCTATAACAGGAATGAATTATTTTTTTTTTACCAAATCCCTATTTATACACATCTTCAATTGACCTAGATGTAAGTGATTACAACTTACAATCATGGACACAAGATAATTTTGTAAATATAATGTTTGCATTGTCTAAAGTGCAACTTACAACTATGGACAAAAGTCAAACACACAATCAAAAATATACATAACACCTCCCCTTAAAAAGAAAAAGAAAGATTTATACAATAAAGCTTTCTTTTACATATTTGCCGAATAAACATATATTACTATGATAAATAAAATTACATAGAAAAATGTCTAATAAATGACATTGGATCAATTAAACAAATTACAAGCATAACAGTACTTCTATACACGAGAGACTGCATCTGCAATCACATATCGTTTCTTTGGATGGGTGCAATAGTAATGGTATATTCTTGCAGCATTAAACTCCACCTCAGCAATACCTGATTTTTGTTTTTCATTTCGTCAATGAAAGTAAGGGAGTTGTGGTCACTGAATACAATAATCGGAGAAGGTAATAAACTAATAAACACTTAAAAATGTTGCAAAACCAAAATCAAAGTCAACCATTCTTTCTCGATTGTGGAATAATTTATCTTGTGCTTGTTTAGCTTTTTCGTAGAAATATAACACAGTGGGTGGTCCACACCATTTTTTTCTTTACGAATCAATAGTCAACAAACTCATACATAACTTGCATCAGCATACATTTTACACAATTGGATGATAATTGCTGCAGAAAGAAATGTTGCACATTTAAGTACAAGCTTTAATTTCTCAAAAGACTCCTGACATTTGTCAGACCAATATTGTGGATTACATACTCTTCTAATTTGTCAAAGGTTTGGCAATTATGGAAAACTTTAATAACATTTCCGATTATATCCAGTCATACCCAAAATCGCATCAGTTGCTGTTTAGTAATAGCGCTGGGAATTGAGAGATAGCCTTAACCTCTTGACCTTAACTTCAATGGATTTAACTTGACCTTTTTCCACAACACGTCCTTAAAATTTAAAAGCACGAGAAAGCTCATTTTGGCTAAACTATCAGTCAGATTTGCATCGCTGAGTCAATCGAAGGATTTCCGAACGGTTTCCAGTTAATCTTCCCTGGTATCATTATAGATGATGATGTCATTGCTTTATGCGTTATTATTTAGACCCGATATTACCATATTCATGAAACGCTGGAATGTTGACAAAGAAATTTTCATCCATAATGACGTCATTTTATACTGATAAAGTCCATCTGGAGTTGCAACTGCTCAAATTTCATTTCCCAGTTGAAATTTTCAGAATCCTTTTAAAAGATAAAACTTGGTGACGTATTTTGCACTTACAATGTTGTTGATGCTGTAATCCATTCTTGGCATTGCAATATATTATCTGGATTAGCAACAAAAATACATGGTGAACTCCAATTGTTTTTTGCTTAGTTCAATGAAATCATTCTAGAACAAATATTGAATATTCTGTTTGAAATATTCCTGCTTCATAGCCTTAATCCCACAAGTGTAGAATACAGTCTCCATGCCATGATAGATTTTATTTGTTCGTGTTCGTGTGTCATATTTACATAGATCTCTTAGTTCGCGCTTTTTCTTTTGCCGTCCAAATGGAATAAGCAGTTTTCAAATGCTGGTCTGAATTTGTACAAATACATCCTTTCCGAAAAATACACCTGTAATGGCTTCTCTCTCGTACGTAGTCATACTTTTGATGTTAAACTTACAAAGAATCCTTTAGAAGTTAATTACCTCTACCTTTTTCGGCTGATGTTGAAAGTAATAATGTACTGCTTTTACGTAATCTTGGTTAGTTGGCATTACATACTAAAGGAGATAACACCTGAAATCCAATAGATGTCGCCATGACAAAGCACTCAAATATCATATCGATCAGCCAAGGTGTAAATAGAGTTATCATACCGGAACCTTGGTTAGCAAAGATGCGCCCTAGAGGGAACCCCATGTCCAGTCTTACTATTAGCTTTATCACATCACTTCAGACGAGTTGTGTACTACAGAAATTAGGTACACGTGCTTGGTTCATTAAATTATCTTGTGAATTTCAGGTGGATATTGAAATGGTTAGATAGAATAATGCAAATTAAATGCGCTTGGTGGACATGAACCAAGGTGAAGACAGTCATGTATTAAGACGCTTTGCCCATGGGTGAGACACACACACACACACACACACACACACACACGCACACACACACACACATGTATATATATATATATATATATATATATATATATATATATATATATATATAGAGAGAGAGAGAGAGAGAGAGAGAGGGGGAGCAGACAGACAGACAGACTGGGGTGCGCGGTAACACCATTATACTGCGGCAATTTTTCGGGTGATATTTAACAGCATGTTTTCATTTTTCATGACAAAAAAATTTAATGTTATTAAATTTTTGCAAAACAGTATATTTGTCACAAATTAGTTTTGAATATTACAAACATAATTATATTTATGACCTTTTAAGACATTTTTGGCACGTATCATGAATTGACAACATAGGGGCCAAATGGAATGTTGTGAACGACAGTCGGACAAATCGAATGTTATGGAAGAATGCTTGATTTAGACAAACAAAACAAACAATATGTCATTCTTTAGTCATTTAATAGCTAGTTGCTGTTCATGTGTTAAGTACATGTATTCCTTTGAAAAACTGCACATTATCATAAGGTTTTATGATTCTCTGTTGTTTTCTATTTGAAATTGAAGAAATTATTTTCCCGGTTGTTAAATAAGTGAGTTTTATGTTTACTCTCTGTCTCTGTCTGTCTGTCTGTCTGTCTGTCTGTCTGTCTCTCTGTGATAAATATCTTGTGCGGGTGTTGGCATCACAATGAAAATTACATTGGCAATTATGTTATTTGAATGACTAGTGTCAACACTTCCTATTCGCATCAACAAGTTCTGTAATATCAGCACAATGTCGATTACAGTGTGTCTGCCGTAGTGCAAACCTAATCATCACACTTTAGTTGCAGTTTCTAGAATACCCCCTTACAGAAAAATTAACAGAGACATATCAAATTCATCTACTGTAAGGTGCTACAGATTTAGATTCAAACATTACTGACTGACGGGTTTCCCATTTCAAACAGAAAGAACCCTTTTGCACCCTGAATATAAATATTTTGAAACGTAATTGTATAATATAAATGTCTATTTACTCGCCTTTAACACACTATTACGAGGAAGAAGTTTTTGAGGAATTCAGGTAATCTTTTCCCTTTCTGCCTTCTTTTCAATCTTTATGTTAAATTCATGCTAATTATTCATGACAAACACCATAAAATGAAATATAGTAAAATTAATCAGCTATCATGTGGTTTTTGCCCCTCTTCGTTATTTGATTTCAGTCATAGTAAGTTTAAGTTTGAACCTGATGTCATATGTAACAGCTCAGTCCCACTGAACTCACACAAACGTCAAACTGCATACACATGCAGAGTTTGCTTTGTGGGAAGTTGACCTTGGCGGAAGGTCTACATCGAAATAACTTTGTCATCTATGTGCGCACCCCTCCGTACATCTATACAATAGATTAACCTCAATGTCCAAGATTTTATGACATTTTATGGGTGGGGGAGACGTTTGACGCGTAGGCCATGTCAGTTTCTTGCAAGTTAACAAAAAGTTATTATTTGCCTAAATTAGCATGTTCATTGGACCTTTGAATTTTAAAACCATGTTATGTTCTTGGCTCTTTAATTTCTGCCAATCTATAGTTATAGCTACAAATTCTTATATAAATATATGCAAACTTTGACATCAAAATGTAAAGCATGTTATTACAATTATTACCATTAATCTTAGAGACTATACTAATGCGTTCCTGCCACAAACAGTTATTTATCTCCAGATGTACAGACCATGAAACGGGGTAATTTTGTTTGCATTTCATGTGTATTTAGTTTGCCTTCCATTCACATTTGCATTTCATCTAATTACTCGTTGTTTTTTATGGTCTAAGTTTGTTATTCAGGGTTTGTGTTTGTCATTTCTATTCTTTTAGCAGATAACCGATGGCACTGCTGGACCTACATTTAAACATATACTAGCAAAGACTTGTTTGGGCTATGGCGGCGACCATGCAAGACAAATTAAACAAAATGACTGACTGATTAAGACAAATTCAAGCCAATCCATTAGCTATCCACTCATGGCTGGACCACTTCCATAAAACAAAAACAAATTTCACTATGTTCTAGACCTTATAGTTAGACTGTTTATTGCAACTGGATTTCAGAGATATATACAACAACTCTCTTATACCTAACGTGGTATTAAAATTTTACAATTAAATTAAATGTAATTTATGAAATGTCACAATTGTAGAACTGAAAAATCATCAATCAAGTTTTTTCGTAGAAACATTCGATAGCAACGACTCAGAGACTGTTGATTTAGGAAGAGTCTGATTTGAGGGGAATAAGAAATCTGCTTTACGTACTATAACACGTTTATGTATATATATATATATATATATATAGTTATATATATATATATATATATATATATATATATATATATATATATATATATATATATATATATATATATATATATGATAGCACCATTAAATACACATGTTGCCACAAAGATACTGGAACAAAAATACACACGCAATTTGAACAGACGGATGAAGTATATCTTCAGAAGAGGATAGAAATAATTAAGTATTCCAGGTAAAGTAATGCGTGACAGAAGTGAGAAAATCTACAATAAACCCCAGGTTTCCACTGAAACATATAAACTCAATCAGACAACTCCCCCTTCCCAACAAAGAAACAAACAAACCGACAAAACATTGGTAGGTGCAGAGTTAAATCATATCACTGTTTTTATGTTGAAATATAGACAGGACAAATATTGACACAAACGTTCTAAATTGGATGACATATTATTACCATGTACATAATAGATCTGCCAGTAAGAATCGTAGCATGCCATTATGGATCGTATGCGGTTTGTTTTGCTTCGTAATATTCACAGGGGCAAAGGCTTTAGGTACTTAGGTGGGATTTTTCAAACATTTAAAGTTATAGCAGTAGTAAAATAAATTTAAAATATACTTGATAACTAAATGAAGACTTGTATAATTGATCAACCTATTTTGGTGAATTATTTATGGAACATTCAATACAAGAAAAGAATCGAGATGTATAACCAGGAACAGCCATAGCAACCGCGGGCCCAATTTGGATCATTTTGGCAGGGTTTAAATTTACGCGCAGAGACCCTGTGTGAGCACGGCATTTGGAAATAAACTTTTAAAGAAGTTTCATATGATATTAAACTTAACATTTTTGTCCATCGCTTTAAAATTTCTTACTCTCTAAAGATATATTTTAAAAATCACTAACGCGCAAATCAGTCCAGTCGGCCTAAAGCAGGTTCTGTGTATAAGTCGGGAAAACATTAATAGAATCATCACTAAATGGCTTTTAGATTCAACAGAAATGTCGCTGATGGTCGAACAAGCAAGACCTGAGGTTTTAAAGACACCGAACCTACCTTAAAAGTTATATATAGAACAAGATGCCATATCGGATCGGTAAACATTCGGCCAGACCTAACAATCTGACTTAGAAAGAGAACGCCATATGATGGAGAGAAACCTGATTACAAAAAAACTTTACTTCAGAATGAGACCTTTAAGCCCAATAAGCAGAAATGAAATGGATGATGTACTTTAACATTTATTTGACATTTGAGCAGGGAACAATGGACACTAAGACTGAATATTTGACATTGCAGGAAGACAGGTATCGATAGATTAAAAGGAGTCACCTGAATGGATACAAAATACAGGGTTTTTTTTGTGAATGTCAAAAATATAGTAGGTCTTTTCTTTTTACCATGCTGATGAATCTGTGGTGGCTAATAGACCAATGTTTCATCTATAAAGACCATAAAACCATAGGTTTAAATATACTCATTGGTAACGTGCATGAAAAGAGTGAACTCCAATATGACATTTCTGTCAACGTGTATACAATAATTGAAAATAAATACGCAAGAGCGGTTTGAGTGACTGGAAAAGAAAACGATAAGCATGTTTGACATGTTGATTCTATTTAATTGGAATGGAAAAATATCAGTATGTTAAGACTTAAGATTTATCCAGATTGGCATAATAAGACTTAATCATCCAGATCAGAAAAGACGATGTTCCAAGGTAGACAAATAAGATATATCTTACGCCTGAAAATGTGTCACTTTTCAGATTCAGAAAGTATCATTTAAGAAAGTAGCATATGTCGTTTATTGCGAGTTTGAAAGTATCGTACACTTTCGATAAAATTTGTGATGATTTACAAATCAGACCAGGATCTCGTGGATATGGAGGCTCACAAAACTGGACAACGAAAAGCTCTAAGTACATGCCAAGATGTTTATTTTATGTACGTCAATTTAATTCATAAATGTTACCAATAGTTTACAATAGTAATGATTGCATATAGATGTTTTATAGCTGTTTGGGCAGGATATTGGGACTTGTCTACAACGAAATGAAAATTCAAAATTTGCTGTATTCACATATACTAATGTCAGTGCCTGTCATATCTGTGGAGCTAAAGTATTAGAAGAAACAGTTATTTAAAAGATAATTACAGAGGGCACGCCCATAGAGGCCGTAATGTGAATTTGAGAGACCCAACATATGTATCACCATTCATAATTTTACAGGTTATGCCAGTCATCAGTTCGTCATGACACATATGGAAACTAATTCACAAACGAGGTTAAAGTCATAACCAGAAACGATCGAAAGCACACTTTGATTAATCAAGGAATTTAGCTTCATAAATGATGTAAAGAAAGTAACAGTTTTAGAACAAAAGATATATATATATATATATATATATATATATATATATATATATATATATATATAGTTATATATATATATATATATATATATATATATATATATTATTATTATTATTATTATCTTCATGGGACAGTCATTGCAACAGCTGGCTAAAAATTTATATGACGACAAGTTCAATGAGACGATATAACATTTTGGTGCTACGAATCCTAGAATGTTAAGGAAAAACATCTATCCATATCAGTTAATCAATACAATTATAAATTTGATAGATTCAATGAAAACAAAATCAATCAAAGAAAGTTTTATTTAAATTCTAGATAACGATTACCAGTATGTATTCCATGTAATGTGCATTTCAGATTAAACAAACTATATGACCTTCAGGATTACTATGTCAGGAAAGACGGCAGGAAGCCGCTAATGTCACTAAGTGATATGCTTTGCAAGTGCGCTTTCGACTGCAAACAGCATCTCCTGTGCGTACTGGTGCTCAAACAATCGCTTGGCCAGAGTATGGTCGAACCTCTCTACAATGTCCTTCAAGGTTTTGCAACATTAACCACGGTCAGTGCGTACTTGTATGTTTATCGCCCAAGCCTGTCGTGCGGCAGAAGCAAAGAGGTACAACTCGTTTGGGAATGAAACATCAAATTAAAAACTGGGCATTTTACGCGATGCCAGCAGGTAAATGGGCCATACGGCCTGCTTCTTGAGTCACACCAAAGCAACATCTTTTGAAACTTATTAGGCTTCTGCCAGATCTTGTTATTGTTGACACACTCTTCCCTTACCTTGCGAGTTGCACTATATTGCCGCAAGCTTATAATCCATTGTGCCTTTTTGTTCATACGGCTTGTCGTTCTGACCGCTATTTATATGCAAACGATCTATTGATTCTAGTTTGCCACCGGAAACGGCAGTAGTCCGGTATTTACCTGCTACGTTGTTACAACTATGTTACAAGTACTTGCAAGTCTCATATTTAATAGTGACGAGACAACTGGCAATACGGTGTAAGAATCGATGGCGCGTAAAAGAAAACTTGGGTTCTTTTCCAAGCTCTTTGGTCACCTGTTCGTTGATTTGTGTTTCTTTCTTTATTTGTTATGGAACCCCTCTTGGCTGTCTCCTGGTCGTTTTGTTTTCAAAAAGCAGTCAATACGTTTGTCATGCTTACTTTGGTAAGCGGCAAGGGCGTCAATAATTTTCCAACCGATCATGAAAGCTACCTTGGCCGTTATCGTTCTGATTTTATTCAAACTTGATGATGTTAGCTCGAATAATGCCTTTTTTAAATTAGGATGTCCTGTGCCAAAAGGCTCAGAGCTGTTATGGTAACGATCTTTGTTGCATCTTGGAAGTTCAAGAAGCCAGTGTTGACTGGTTTAATTCGTTGCAAACATTTGGCTACCATCGCTAACACAAACTCGAAGCCTCAAAGTACTGCTCTATGATGAAGAAGATTTTTGAAGTCTTTATTGTAAAGTGTGGTACCGGCAACAGTTCTGCCTTTTAATCCTAGTGACCTTCATCACTTCATGCTGCACTTTGGCAGGTTCTCGTTACCCGTTGCTGGTTCCGAGAGTGGTACTTCTTCGAAGGTATTTGTGTAGGTTTCGATTTCGATTGCGCCTCTACTTGTGCTACTTCCAACAAGTCCGTGGCATGTTGCGATGTTCACTCATTCCCTTATAAAAAGTTATTTTTGAGTCTGTTTTTTGTAGATAAGCATGTCAGTTGTAATTGGCGCTAGTGCCGTACAGTACCTAAAGTAAAAGTCGCTGCTGATGCTCCTTAAAGACGCTTGGATGATCGGATCATCTTTTAAATCCCTCGCAAGGAGCAAAGTTCTCGTACAGGTCAAGTTGAGATCGCCCTAGAGAAGCAGTCGTTTTAGCCCAAGTTTAGCCTCGCATTTGGCATGTGTTTCTGAAACTTTTTCGTCGCTCATCGCTTTGAAGCCATGATAGGTAAGAATGTGACTTATGTGTTCTTTCTCCGTTAAGTTAGCCACTAGGTCAGAAAGGCGGTAAGGCTGATGTGCAGGCGTTTCGACAGTTCCTGTAGTTACCGTGGTTCCCGCTGTTACCGCGTTTCCAATAGTGCTGACAGCATTGTAACCATTTTGAACAATTGAGCGGTTCCGTGCTACCACAAAGTTACTGCTGACATCTAGCCCAGTTAGTATCCCCGAATATCAGAGTCACTACTAGCATATGTTACAGCTCTTATGAAATTTTGCATATGGTTCACTGATCGATTGACTCTAAGTGGTAAGCTGCCTAAAGCTGCGAGTGTTTCGGCATGTCTGGCAACCGTTTGCTCTTGAACAAGTTGCTTAAGATCAGTCGAAACGACGCGATTTGGAAACAAACATGTAGGTCAGCGGCGGGTCCTTACGTATAAGGAGATTCTCAAGTCTGTCATTTTGTTAAAATTTACAAAGCTTGTTGACTTCACTCTTTCCTTTTGTTACTTTTTTACGAGCCCACACGTAACAAAAGAAAAAACGAACAAGCGCTGTGAACACATGGCTGACACAAACTGGCTATTTTACATGTTGATCTCTGTTGATTTGTATACAAGATTGAATATATCTTGTTATGGATTTTTAAATTGTACTGTTTGTTGGCTTTGCGCCATGCTTATATGTTAGTCTATCTGTATTTTGTACTTGACCTTTGTCCAATTCAAGTTAATGGTGTACCTGACCATTAACATTTATTTTTTAAACAACATAATACATAAGTAATATGTATCTATGATTGTGGATTAAGATCATTATTAATACTAAACATGTTTATGTTGGTTTGAGTTAAAGATAAAGGTTAGATTCTGACCTTAAACTATTCCAGACTGGAAGTTCCCATTAAGTTTACAGGATATTTCCAGAAAATGGTAATTGCGACCTGGGTCATGTAGGTCAGTATATAATCTTGTTTATTCATTTTTGCCTTTACATACGAAGCAAAATCTTTCTTATTGTTGTGTTCAGTATTTAATTTGGGTAGATGTATTTATTTAAATTATTATTCACTGGAATTACATATTAGTCAATAATAATCTTGGACTAAGACATCAATTTGGTTTTATAATGAATTCTGACAAGGACATTTCATATTATATTATTGTGATACATCAAAAGACTGCCTAAAGCTGCGAGTGTAATGGCATGTCTGGCAACTGTTTGCTTTTGAACAAGTTGCTTAAGATCAGTCGAAACGACGCGATTTGGAATCTTATCAGACTTACCATGACCATGAACTCCTACATTTGGACCCAAGACCCTGCAGGTTTCTTTATTAACCTAATCTGAAGCCAAAACGTTTGATCAAGAAACGTATTTAAAAAACTTATTCTGAAATCCCAATTTTTCTCTGTGATATGTGAATTTTAGACCCCGAGATAGATAGGCCCCCCCCCCCCAATTAAGTCCCTTCACAGGCATGGTTTTGTCTAGGGCTCAGTGATAATTACTTGCTTCCTAAGTGCAGTGCCACCATAATTTTGGTCAAGGTATACGGCCAAAAATTCTTTCAATGGCATCGTCCATTGACCTGTTTACCGCCAAATTTATTGGCTTCTTACGTCGATAACTGACATATCTGTGTGCAAGCCATTTCTATAACTGTACTATTTTGTAGAAACCACTGCTTTTCTTTACGTCTCATTCACTTTGAGTTTTGAAAAATAACACATTACTTTGACTGGCTTTTAGCATGCTCCAAGAGCAAGCCATCCATAGATGTTTGTAACTGTACATAGTGGTGAACTCGAGTTATTGGGAAGAAATTAAATTAGTAACAGACAGAAGGAAAACACCATGATTACACAATACTCTCTGCCATATGTATGGCGCATACAAATTCGGAAATGAAATGACCTTGAAATCTAAATCAATTATTTACAAAATGGATAAAAATTTAATTTTTTTTGTCGAGTTGCGATACGAAATCTGTCCATCCGCGTATTGTTAAACACATGTCGGAGGATTCAGTACTTATCGATGGCTATTTGCAATATATAAAATTACATGAGTACCATAATCTTTTCTTTAAGTTACCATTAAAAACCTTTGTCTTATTATTTGAAGCCGTTGGGTGGGTGGGCATATGTCCGTAAAGTACGAAGCATATGTATGCACATCACATTTGATCAAGACATGTATGTATTTATTATTCTTTGATATAAATAAAACGCAAGAGAAAATTCCATTATTTCAAGATTTTTTCTGCTGTTATTCTGTTTCGTTAGGGTGTTATTTGTAAACAGTAATGTAATATTTCGTTTGTATGACGGTAACGTACTCATATTAGAGAAGTTAATTGTTTATTATTCTGATGTCCATTAGAATCGTCATACATACACGTATTTCAAACAAGACACATGAAACTATAAAAACAGTATGGAAAAGAACAGTGTACATTTTGTCTATGTCAAGCAATAACTTCGCCGAGAGATATTTTCATCCAAACCGTAGACGAAACATCCCAGTTTATTTCCGAAACCGCCCGATGTCAAAATGATACAAAATATGACACGAAGCTTCAGTGTTTGCTTTAATGTGCCACACATATCGTGCGTAGGATATATATTTTCTCGTCATATATTTGAAGTGCCCAAAATGGGTCGACTGAAGTCGTTAGACATTTTTACAAATACAAAATAGTGTATAAATAATTGTATCTCACATCACAGGCATGGACTTTTTAACTGTTGCATCTTGCCGTATTGTGAAACGTTTCATTTATGTCAATATCAGTCGTGGCAAACAGTATCGAACGATACGTATCCTCTCGCGTCTTTCGAAAAACTGGTTCAACCAAAAACTGAAATCAGCCATTTCTTTTTTGTGGAAACGTCGAATTTAATTTTTTCCTTTTTTCAAGGAATTTGCGAGACGTCCGGGAGAAAAATTCTTTACAAACGATTATCAATACTAACAGACTATCAGATCTATTGTGTTCGAAAGGAAACCAAGCACTATGAATCACCTATTCATCCATTTATCTTAACATATAAACAGTGATATCGTCTATACATGTACTTGTCTCCGTTTCTTTTGATATGAGACCGAGACAGATAGATAGATAAATAGATAGATAGATTTGCATAATTTTGCTAGATCAGTATAACTGGTAATTTGACCAACTATTGTTTCTAAACACCAAATAACATTTCAAATCAAAACTGAAAACAAATACTACAAGTTAATACATAAGCAACATAATTTAATTTGACTACATAGTAATGATAGTCAAAATTGAATCGAGCGTTCGCTTGCTTATAATCCCTACAAAATTAATTTAGTTAATCCAACAATAAGTATTCAGCTCTTTCTGCTCTTAGTTATTATGTACCTCTAAATTAATAGATAGGCGTACAGAGGTATAGTATCCAAATATGCACCCCCACCTCCTTCGTACATTGTTTGCTCAACTTTTACGAGCAGTCGATGCCTACACTAAACCGTTATCACTTTCGACCCACATTACACATTAGCAGAGCTAATAATCGATCATTCAGTGTTGACTATTCATTTCTTCCAGAGATTAAAAGAGGGGTCCAAAATGGGTACGTTGGAAATAGATATATAATAAATGAAACACCAAAATTGTATTTCTTTCTTTAGAAGAAGAATTAAAGTGGAAAAGTAATGTCTTCACCCTCGGAGTGTTTCAAATTAAAATGCTATATCGGAATCATGCTGAAATTATTCATGTTTACCTACGTGTTGCCTAATTTCTGCGCATGCGTTCGACGCAAGAATTGTTGGATTGCAGGCAAAACAGGTGTGATGATACAATGGAAGTAAAATAAAAGCTGCGTAAGTATCATTTGGATAATATTTATTACGTTTTGCCTACATAACATTGACGCTTGTTGTTGTTTTAAAACTACATTTTGGGACAATTTTGCCTACCTCACCCTTGTCAAGGATGAGACATGATAACGTTGTAAGATAACGCAAAACAAACAGGAATGTTAAACGGAGGAGGAAGTATATTAACAATTTTTGCAAATGAAAACAGTACAAAATGACAAAGAGTTTTAAAGGAAGCATGAAGCACTCCATAAAGATGGTAAACGGACGAAAAGAACGATAAAGAAACGGTGAGATCACATGAAACTAGAAGTATTTCATAAAGGAAGATACTGAAATATAATTTATACACAGCATGCAATTTGTTTCACTTAGACAAATACAAAAATCAAGAGAAAGGAAAAAGAAACAAAACAAACACCCCACCCCCAACCCCCCAAAAGAAAGAAGTATTCGGGTCATTTCATCAGTATTATGATAAAAAAAAACTACATTTTTTTTCTTACCTTTCTAGGTCACAGCCTCTAACGCCCATGAATTGTAATCATGTTAGCAAAAGAGCCACATACTACGTGCAACCTATGGATTATCAATCCACGAACGTGAAGTGGTCAAACAAGTAATTAAACTAGTAGACAAACAAGTGGCCAGAGTCAGACAAAACAGAGGCAGTGATAACAGTAACCGGCAAAGCTGCCTATGATACTACGATAGATTCGTCTTTGAGACTGTTTGTTATTTTTGCTATTTGTTTTATTACTTAATATTTTTAGTTTTACTAGACTTTTTTTGCCGGTAAATCCTCTACTCTGCGGTCGTTTTATTTGTGCTCCGAGTTGTCAATGATTTTCCATTTCCAATACAACAATCTCGAACTCGACCATGCTAATTATTGTATCCCCTGTAACCACGGAATATAGCTTACTCATCGTGCTGAGACTACTTTTTGTGCTGCTACAAGAAGTTCTGAATAAACACGTATTCGTGAATATAATTGTATCGAAATTGTTCTAGCACCACCAGAGACACCGGTCACTATCGATATATTCCCAACAATAATTCCGTTTGGAGCATCTGTGATGGTTGTTGTTGCCGTGATTACAACCACACCAGCAGGACCACAAATCTCATCTACAACCAAACACATGCGTTTATATTTCATTTCTCTTGGTGATTTCATTTTGCAGTTGTAGTTCCGTTTCGATTATTTTTTTCACGTCGGTAACGTTGAGGGTCCATCATTTTATGAGGGTCTACAATGGTTTTTCCATTAATTATACAACTGCTCGATAGGCCGACCGTATTCAGGTACAGCACGTAAATGCTCTTCTAACCAGTTACCATTTATAACGGCACGACCCTCATATGAAATACTTGAGGAATATTCAAATTTCCTGCAACTATTGAGTTCTGGAGGTCAAGATTCCATTTCATTTGAAAACGTACCCATTGCACCACTAAATGCTGCCTGAAACGGTCGTTGTCGTTGTCGTCCAAAATCTCTTATGTTAAACGTTCACCCAGCTAAATATCAGTTAAGATATTTTTTGACTGAATTTAAGCAATGTTGGTGTAACAATTTCGTTTGTGAACGTAACCAGTTTGGTATCAGCGGTGAACTCTATGTTGAAGAAACATTTCCTGAGTTATTTCGAAGTTGGTGGTGCAATCAAAGACCACTTTTTATCACTTGGACTTGTGATGATTCCAAGTTTACCTCGAGTTGGCAAAGGTACGGCAAGATGGTTTAACGGTTTATTTTTTATTTGGATTTTAACAATATTATATCTGAGTGTAAACTAGGGTTAGGTAACACCGTTTTGCAGCAGATATTCGTTGACACGTGGAACAAAATTACTATCAACGTTAACATCCTTTGTTAGGTCATCCATCACCCTGTCAGTAAGTTCTTCAAACTCATCACCACGGTTAGAATCCATTGTGTATATAATGATAAATTTAATCCTAAACAAAAATACCAACGACAGTTAAGTACTCGTCGGGGTAACTGTTGAATCGTTTGAGCTGAATTAATATATATGAATGATTATTGATTTGTAATGTCTTTAGTGCTACACGTTACTGATGGCTCACAAATATGGACGTGATTTATCATTATTGTCATTATTGTCATTGCACCCCGCCTATCACTAAAACCGGCTACAATCAATAAATATGATTCGAATTCGTCCACCTTGGACAGAGATTTAGAAGAATCAAAGCCAACCCCGACAGTTGAAAAATAAGTCGGCCATTTAATATACCTACTATTTCTTCCTTTCCTTCGCTGTCTAAGATGCCTGAAAATACACTCCCTGAAGTTATCACTCGTGGTGTTGCGGGTAAGTCTGTGATCTTTGCAACCATATGTTGTATTTCAGCAACGCAGTTACACTTATATACGTTTTTATAAACGTAATCGACACGCCAGCGTCTTTGATTCCTCCGACGTCACTAATCACAGCAAGATTATTTGGAACAGAGCCTCTCAACCTGATAACAATATCTTGAATGTCCACGTTGTATGCATGAAATTTGCAAGTTCGATCTTGAAAACTCATAAGCTCGCCAGGGTCAACAACAGTCCGGCTCATAAACTCAGGAAAATTTGTTTTTAGAACGATATTTTGAATGTTTATTTTAGGCGTTTGCAGTTTACCGGTTTGATCTTCAAAACTCACAAAGTCACCTGGGTCGACATGAACAACAATATGACTAGCACGCTCAGTCAAACAAATCGCCTCTGGTGTCAAACCTGCTCAGATCTATGTCAGCACCAAGTCGGGGTATGTAACGTCCGTAAATGTTAATATATATTTGTGTGATATTAAACGTGATTGTATGCGAAAACAATAAGTGTTTGCGGTGTTTGTGTTGTGGAAGCTTTGCATCCGCCAATGGATGAGACACTTCACCAACAAGATGATTGCATATTGACCCGTCCAGTCGAGATTTCATTGATGCAGTTGAATAAATAATGGTAGACGGCTTTTTCCACGTCAGGTGAACTAATTAAACTTCAGGTGGTGGTATAAGTCCATATGAGTCAAAATACATTAAATGAGTAGGAGTCGCATTGTATGCAAACCAATGAGAGCCAGGTCCTGTTGTCAAATCAAAGTTAACAATACCGGTTTTACGTGTGTGTGGCACCATCCATGCAAGTTCATTTCGCGTAAAGACACTGCAAAAATGCTTTAACGACTTGGCTTTTGGGAGTAAATCAAGATTGTTGAACGGCGTGGCTTCTGCGCGTTGTACCGCGTAACTGAAGACATCTTCCAAATGGTATTCAACGACTTGTTCCTCGTAATCGAAGGTATTTTCCTTTTATATTCGTTTACGATGTACTATGCGTCCCCCGATCGCCTTTTTCAAAGCTATTACTGAGGCTCTTCTGACAGACACTAACGCGGCGGCGTTTGCAACCACTGAAGATATTGCTGCTAATAACGCTGAAATTGCTACAAATAACGGAAATATTCCACCAGTCTTTTGCAATTTCATCGCCACTTATTTGGATAATTTTAACACAACTGAAGTGTTATTAAGTTTGGCTGTATTAAGCTGATCCAGTCATGTTTGGGTCAACCACACTGTGACAATTACAGTCACGTTTGTTGGAGTAGGTTTCAGTGTAACCTCGCAATCGTTTATTTTCATAAGCCGAGTTTTACTGAGGCCGACCTTCAAATCATGATAGGACATTATTATTTAAAGACGTTATTGGTTCAGTTATTCTATTAGTGACGATGTCAATTTTCCACATGCTTATTGAGGACCTTCATTAGACCACCCTCCAACAACAGAGTCATGTCAGAAAGAATCACACCATAACATTAATAGCCACCTGCAGCATCATCTACACGTGCATGAAAATACATCTCGAAAATGGACTGTCTAAACGACACCAGCTGTTCCACTGAAAAGTAATAAATAAAGTATACTTCACGAAAATCCTGTTTGGAAATTTGTAGACCCGTGTCGATGTTATGAAGCCAGTCCATATACGACCGCATAAGCAAAATTTCTCCAGAGGGTTCTTGATGACAGTTTAACAACAAAGAAACTTCGGTCACTCCGAATTTATCAAATATCATCTTACTACGCTCATGGTTATTATCTGTCTCTGTACGTTGACACGCAACGAACACATGTTTTGGTGCACTAAGACCACATTGGGTACTTATTTGCTATCTAAATTGTTTGGTAATATTACTTGGTGTGCATCTGTAGTATGTGCGAGAAATGACAGCGGTGAAACGGTTCCAATTACATCAGTGATTACAAATGGTTTTCTGAAGTCAGCGAAGGTATTATCACAGCCATTCACAATGTCAGTGAGACAGCTCAACTTAACAAGCAGCACTTCCTTTAGACCAAACTACATCGTTGACATTGTTTTCACGAAATAGAGTGACTGTGTGTTTGGCCTCAAAAATAACCTTTCTATAAAACGCAAATATGTGACTCAGGGGAATTTGACACAGAAACGTCAATAAACCACCAATGAGTTGTGATCCAAGATCTCAGTGAGTATTGGCTCAAAGGACTACAGCGGTTTGAGCAGCATCGTTCTGTTCAAAGAATCAGTATGAACAATGTACGGTCTATGATATGTATGATTGTATTAGTCCTTGATTAACATCATTGCAGGATCTGCTGATCTTGCATAATCATCCGTAAATCTAGCTAGTCTGGGAATCGTCGAGGCAATTATCAAGAATTGATTCGGTTTCTTTCCCATCGCTGGAATAACGTGCACTGCTGAACAAGGTCATGATACCATTATGGACAAATCCAACGTGGATATAGGCATCATCATTGTTATAAGTTTCCTTCAATTTACACAAAAGCCTCATATGGCATTGATTCTGTCGATGGTGGTATAATCGCCTTTGATGGTGCTCGAGTCACTAACCTTCGACTGCACCGCTCGCAATCCAAGATTTTTCACTCGATCCGCAGCAACAGTTTTGATGCTATCAGTGACTCGCATTGTAACTTGTTTAGCAATTGGTGAAGCGCGTGAAAACAACTCCTGTGGGGACCTTTGCTGCGCCTGTGAATAATTCCCTGAAATATTCACTGAGGCCAGTTCCGTACTGTCTCGTTTAAAAGGGTTTTCTTGAGTTTACAACACACACTTCGTCCATGTACGACCGTCAATATATTAAATATCAGGTCGACTTTTAATGTACAGTTATATCATCAGTGTTTTATCTAAAAAGATGTACAACGTGCTCCTCCTGATCCAAGTGGGTAAAACGAATATGTACCAACGATTAATATGACATCAACTTTACAGGTACGATGATCGTACATAAAAATAGTTCATCATCTGGTCGTCGTCATGCCAACATAAAACTGATCTTATTAACGGCCGTTTTATATCAAATTCTTTATTGAATGATTCCATGTCATACGGGCCGAAGGAAGTCCAGGTGGTGCCGGTGTCTGATAAAATTACAAAAGAGTTATTGGCATCAAAGACCAAAAAGCTGAGATCGGATTTAGGTCAGCTGTAACAAACTCTCACTGACGCTAATGTAATTTCGAGTGTGCGTGAGATACCAGCGGTAATAGATGCAGAAAAAGTCACGTTAAATTCAGGTTCGTTGATGAAATTGTGATAATCGAGGTAGTACTATGGGTTGGATTTACAACAATATATCCCATCGCAGCATAAATTTTGCGCAGCTTACGCAACGTCTCAATCGTCTCATAACTCAACATCGGTGTCATAATATACGTCATTGATATAGTCAACGAATTCAAACATCAATTAACAATTTTGTTTCTTCTGTTTACGATGTGATTGGTGGATAATCGATGACAATTCAATTTAGCTTTATTGATGAGTTCTGGTGCGCTGTTAGACGAATTGACCCCACAAGTGTATCCAATCAATCAGCAAGATGGTTATGGTCAAAAAGTCAACCAAGACCGTCTCTTGTTTTTTGTTGTAGCTGATACCACCACCGTTGTGGTTATTCTTTTATCCATTCAGATTGTTCTTCTGGATGTACAAAATTTAGGTCCAGGCTGAATCCCTACCAACTTTTCTAGTTGGGGCTGGTTAACGTCTATCTTCTTTTTGTGTAGGTGCATGCTTAGGCGTTCCTCTTCTGATTGGCAGAAATAAGCTTCCGCAACAGGCACATCTACTTGTTTAGGTTTTCAATCGTAGATCTGATCAATAGCCGCTTTAAAATTTTCTAGAAAATTAGTTACATACGGTGTATGTTTTTTCACCAATGATTCAATAGAGGTCAACCAGCTTCTCAAGCTCATGACACATACTATCTTTACAGCTCTGCATTGTCCAGTCCACCCGTTGCATACACATACAGGCCAGTTCTTTCCCATGTTACTGCGACTCGTAATAGCTCGTATTTTATTCTTCAACATACACTCACGTAGTTGCTTATCATTAGATATTAAAGAGGCAAAAACCATATAGGATTTTCAATGAATTGCTGCCTTACTGGTACTTTAAATCGTTTATCGTTTGATGCTTTTAACTTGTATTATTTGTATTAGGTCGGGTTTTCTTGTGGAAGACTCATAAGCGCCTCTCCAACATCCTCTTGCATTTCCTCTCATTGTTTTTGTATTTGTACTAATTGTGATGGTGCAAGCTTAATTGGACCAGGTTGTCGTTCTGTTGCTATCATCTGTACAGTGCTTGCAGAGACTTTGTTTGATTGTTCCAGTTTCAGCGGCATTGATTACAATTTCATGTGTTGATTTAATCAGCGATTTAAATGTTTGTGAAAGGTCAGTTGTGACATGATCTTCTCATACAGTTTGCTTTGACTGAAACGTATCCTTGACGACGTGATAACATTATGAAACAATTCATGGCGTTTTATATATATATATATATATATATATATATATATATATATATATATATATATATATATATATATATATATATATATATATATATATATATATATATATATATATATATATATAATTCTTAAATTATTTTGTCCAAACCCGAACGATAGTTTTTGGGGTCCACCTGTCAAATCAATAGTGAGAAAACTATATGGTTCCTTAGTAACCTCAGCAAACATATTGCAAAATTCATCCTACGAGTTCTCAGCAGCAAACCATGTCCCATGAATATTGTTATGTATATTTAATTTGCATTGTATTTTAGTTAGTTTTTTATATTTTGCTATTTCGTTATATGGTACTGTAATGTAACATTGTATGTTGGACTTGACTTTGTCCAAAATCGAATTTATTTTCTACTTGACCTGAATTATTGATCTTTTAAATTTTATTCTGCAAACAACTAATACATAGCTAAATTATTCTCTGTATGTATGGGTTGCATATTAGGATCATTATTAATAGAAGTAAACATATGGATTTGGGTCTGGGTCAGGGTCTAGGTTATTGGAATTCTCCTACAATTTACCCGATTTGCCTGAGATAATCCAGGTTATAGTCACATACTTTCTAATTATAGCTAACATTATATGTTGTAAACATCACATGATAGTTTACGTGGAAGACTATACAATACGCATTATCTATAGCCGATGTTGCAAGCTGATAAAAAGAAGCGGGGCAACTGATGTCAAAAGATTAAGTAAGTGTTGATGGCACGATTATTACAAGTCGATCCAGGTAAAGAATTTATCATATCTGTTACTGCGCTGATGGCAAAACATCGATTACAAGTTCATGTTCGACAAAATAATATAGGCTATAGCCGAATGGTTTAATCGCAACCTTGCCGAGCGGTTATTTGGTTATAGGTACACGCAAGAATTGCTAACGAGATCCAGAGGTACTCACGCTCTGACGAAAGGGATTAGCACTCTAGTGTGATCTTGGACCGCAGAGCGGTCGCACTAATGGGTAACTCGACTTCCATTGTTCATACAACAGCTAAATAATGAAATTAAAGGTGTAATTGGCTTAAAACCAGGTAATGCGATTCAACAAAAGACTGTTACAGCTAATAAGGAAATGATTTCACAAGAACCAATCGAAAATAATTTTGTTCGGTATTTATATGCACCAGGAGAGTTAGAAGGATGACAACTTTGTGCTACTGAGCCGGTATGGTCCATCGATATATGTTCTATCTCGGAACAGATAGATGCTCCAAAACAACTAACACGTTACTGTTTTGTACCTGTTAATAAAAGAGCGGTCTTACTATGGGAGGCAGAACGAACAAGTCGAGCATTTGTATGAGAGTAATAGCAAAAACCGTTCCAGCGAGTACCGAATTGCTACCAAAAACTGTATAACGATTCCCAATATGGATCAATGCATTAGTGTATCGATCGTTGATTCACAATGGTATCATGAACAAACGCTTAAGTAAAAATAATATCAGGAAATAGCCATCGCTTGGTATCAAGCGCTGATAAACTTATTTTGTGCAACGATAAACACTCATCCAATCTTTTGATTTTGAATGTTCTTGGATTCAACAACAATCAAATACATTTTAGGTCGAAGTCCCACATATTCCTCGTTTGGTTTACCCGAGCATTTGTCTTTGAAGTTGTCAACAGTCTCTGTATTGGCGATAATAAACAACGGATATTCTTTCGGATAATCGTTATTGTTGAATTCGTTCGCCAGTGTGCTTGATGTAATGTCCGAATAAATATCATCGGTGGCTTTTTTATGCATAATCAGCGAGTCGGTGTGAATATAAAGCATTTTGACACGATTCTGATAAAACGGTTTGGTCTTGTCAAACACCGGGTTCGCAACAAGCCTTCAAAGTCTATCACGAACAAGGTCGACTCGACTCTACATTGTTTTGCCAAATATAGAATGAATTATTCCTGAATTCAAAGAAATCTTTCTCAAATTCGTTCGTGAAGGCTGTGAGCAAATCTGTATTCATTTGTATATACAGCGTCATGCAAGCGTGCCGGCAAAATCCAAGTACCGGATGGACTTTACTTACACGCATTCTCTATCGCAAATACAACTGCAGATCTCGTAATATATATTGTTTTTCTTCCTAAGACTTGGAGCAAACAAGGTACAGTAAATTATTACCTGACTGATTTACGATAGCGCACTGTCAAGGTGACAACTACAGGCAAGTACTGACAACGCTTCTGGTGTCAGCCGAAAGTAGTTATAAGCGTGGTGAAGTTGTTCAGTGTATTCTAAGTCACTTTCAAAGTGTCTGTGTTGTATCATTGCACGTGTATTTGTATGTGAACGTATGAGGGATTAAGCCACTGAAACCCACCACCAGATAACGGTTGCATCATCGCAATTTTATATAGGCTATTGGGGTCAAAATACATGATATTACTATTAAGGGCAGATGGGTCATACCCTTCTATGTCTGGGTTGTTTGCTCGCGCATATCGATAATTTGCCATTGATATTCCACAAAGAAGTGAGCATACAATCAACAGATGTTGGTCAATATCAATGATCAATTCCAAATTGATTTTGGTTATTGACAATAAGGCATTCCAAGCCAATAGGGATGAGGAGAAGTAATGAGCAGGATCTAATTTATTGACGTGGATGATAGTGTCACGAAATATCTCTAAACGTATCAGCTAGCAACAACACATCGTTGCGCAGATACAGATCGCGATAATCACCCATGCTTTTGCAATCAAATACGGATCAAACTTTGCGTGCGCGTAGTCGTTGGCGGAAACACTTTCAATAGACAGCTACTAATAAATCTGTTCCAATTTATCATAAACGTGTACGGATGCATATCTTTTCTCTTTAACTGTTGGCACAATAAAGTTTTCACCACTAGGCTACTAAACAACTCGTCCAAGGACGAATTCCAAAACTGTACAGAATTCATGAACTTGACTGGTTGACTTTAAACGTCATGTATTTTTTTCAAATAACACTTATTGGTGCCTTTGACGCTGATGCTACTGTTTGCGTTACTAAATGGCCAAGCAGACTCTGAAGCACTACACAAATTATTGTTTTGTTTTGGTAAATTCGTAATTGTAAATTACATACACCGTGCGCATCTCCTTTTCATTGTTGAAGCTAAAAGTAACCTTCACAGAGCTAGCTATAAGTTGCTGCTGAACACTCATTATCATGGCACCTGTATGATCCATTTCGCTGTAACTTCATGCTATTTAAGAAAACCCTCAACCGAATGCCGGCGACGGTACAACATTGGTGGCTCAGTTTGCCACAGGAGCATTTAAACATTTAAATCCGAATATATATGATATACGTAACTTTCATCTTTCGTTTTTGTGCAGTAAATGTCAGAATATTTTTGCGGGTTGTGGCATTATTGTCCGCTGCGGTTTATCACTTCCAACCACAGTAATAGTCATGTTCACTTAACGTACATCCAGCGTCTGCATGGATATTTCTTACCGTGATATGTACTGTGACGGTTAAGCATCCGGGCAAGATTTTTTTTATCCAAACATAATGAAATAACGATTATGAACCAATCATATCACTCTGCAACAACAAATCAATTCTGGTTCGTTCTCTTTGTCCATGTTGGTATAGTACAAGCGAATAAAAGACTTTACCTCAAGTAAATACATTAATAGCTATACCTGGGTTACGTGTTTTAAATTTGTTCAGTGTGTCCTTGGTCACCTACACAGGAAATGTTATTACCAAACTTATGTTCACCTACAAAAATCATGGACATTTTTTTGTGGTTAACACTGACCGCAGTTGAACATTTTCTGGCGTTGAAATAACTCGAACAACTAAACAGTTGATATGTGGAGATATCATTCTCAACTTTTGCACATCTGCCAAAAGTCCATCCTGATATAGCATTTTTGTATGTTTCCAACGTTTCAATAACCTTTTTAGTTTCTTTGTCGATTTCATCATCGACAGCCTTGGTGTCTTTACGGTTCAGGATTGTACGAGTGCCGCTGTTGTAATTTTAAATGCATACTTTTCAGATGACTTTCGATTAAGTGGCATAATTAAATGTGAATTAGGAAAAATATCTTGCTTTAACTCTTGAGGTACCAGAGTGTTGTAACCAGACTGAGGAAACACTAATATGATTCCAAGAATCGTATTTGATGAAAGTTGTCGAGCGTCTCTACCTGGTTTGTATGTGTGTGGGATGATTGCCACCTGATTTTCTAACTCACTACTGCGCTTTTGAAACTTAAATTCTGGTACTTGTAACTGCTGTGCTTTTTTTTTGTTTACGAAAGTAGTAGTTTTAAAAGCAATGGCATATACAATACGAGGACGGTTTTTTTCATCCTCCCGACGACGGTTTGTTCATTCTCATATAAAAATAAAAGGAAAGTTTTTCAGTTTTTATTTGCAGCTCTTGCAAAACTCGTACACAGAGGATCTCAAATGGGTAACGATTTTAATATTGAATTTATGAAACGAGTTGAATAATGTGCAGGTTTTGCGAGCCAAAAGCTCGACATTTTTCAACGAGTTTCATCAACGAGTTTCATAAAATTTAATATTAAATCATTACCCGTTTGAGATTCTTTTTATCACATAGTTTTTCTTTCAGTGGACAATTATTTATATATAAAGAAGAACGAATAATTTCGTTCATTCTGATCGAAGTTGCACCTTTCATTTATTGTGCGTAAAAATAGTCTCAAAGTTGAACTAGTATTAACGTTTAAAAGTAGAATATATTTTTCTTACAATCTATAAGTCAAAGAACAAGCGTCCTTCCGAATAACAACATTTTACACAGAAAAATTCATTTTTCAACACAGTATGTCCAATGCTCATGATGCCACATTGATGCAGTACCGGTTAAAATGCAGTAGACTCACCATTTGTACGTAACCTAACATGTCACTTTCACAACTAAACATTGTAGCAATATTCATTTGAAAGAAGGTTTACTGGATGCAGGAATTCCCATATTTACTGTAATGTATTTGTGACCGGATACTTGCAGTACTTGATTTGGAAAAGCAGACTACATAATATGTAAACAAAGTTTTTCTTCAGTCGGAATTGCATCACATATTTACCGCGTAAATATGAATTGTCTAGATACACTTCAGTAAGTTTGGAGACTGGTCTATGTCCACATTCGTCTGTGAACATAGGAGAATTTATTTACTTCTGTATGTTAACATTTAAATCATGCTTGTATATATGGTGGATTCCATGCTGCAGATTTACCGCAATCCCCTCCAATCCCACCCTACACACCCGCTATGAACTGTGCCATACCCTTAGCTTTACTCCTTCTTGTTGTTCTTGTCTTGGAGTTTTAGGCCATTGTTATACATGACATAACAAACCCCTGTGGGGGTAAATTGTCCATATTCAGACAGCCGAGATATTTTTTTCTCAATTTCCTTTCGCTAGTCGAGTTAAAAAATGGCTACCAAAATGTTCATTGAAAACAAAACATTCCAGAAGGCTGGGTTAAAATGGTTTTCTCATTATTGCAGCTAATCAATAAACAGCATACTGCAAAATAGTTTCATGGGCTTATTTGGACCAATCAGAATCACATAAAGTGATATGTTCACATGTTTAATATCAGAAATATGAAACTGCACATGTTATATGCAAAATATACCGACTATGTGATAAACTGAAGTTAAGAGACGTAAAAAAGAATATGCGCGCACCCATCACGTAAAAAGCTAATATAAAAACGCTATTTTAAGTTATTATTTGATGCTATTATTTTAAATATTTATACATGGTCATGTGTAAAGGTAAGCATACGTAATCATTCAATATGAAGTTTAGGTCTTCCAAATATCTTCAAGCGTGATCACCAGTCAAACCACCCAGGTATTTTTCGATATTACCAAAACAGGTTTAGTTGGTTGCAATAAGAAGACAAACTTGTATTAACTTCAGTTTAAGGTTTAAAGACATTGCTTGATAGCTTATTTCTCTTTGAGTTACGCACGCAAAATAAAATGAACTTCATACCGGAATCACCTGACTAATTTAATCACAGCAGATACTTTATAAGACTAAATATTGATCGACAGCCACTGTTTTCGCTGTGGATGATCATAATATCCACTATCATATACAGTCTCAAAGACGTATCTATCGTAGTGTCATAGTCACTAACTCTATCTTGCCACTGAAATGACCAACTCTATGTTATAGCCACTTGTTTGATCACTTGTTTTGGTAACTTGTTTGGTCACTTGTTTGACCATTTCGAGTTCGTTGACTGATAATCCATGGGTTGCACAGAGTATTTGGCTCTTTTACTAAAATGAATAAAAGTGGTGGGCGATCGTGGCTGTGACCAAGAAAAGTAAGAAAAATACAAAACACCTATTATGCCTCAAAATTTAAAAGTGAAGGCAGACATGAAATCCGACTGACCAAATGATACGCATACAATTAGACATAGATAGATATATTGATATATTGAACAATAGCTTCGTTTTAATATCCTTTATTGAGATATCAGAGTTTGACTTTTCATATTTTTATATCTTGGTATAGTGTAAATGCACAAATATATCCCGATTTTATTTTCCAAGATTTACAGAAGCTCGTGATTCTTTGCGAATTTAAGATAAGGTTTATATCAAGTAACAAAATTAAGCATTTAATCAAGACTCTGAAATAAATTGTTTCAAGGATATTGTTGCACTGACATGAAAATGGTATTAAACAAGTAGATGTATTTGTTTTTATCCTCCAACTCCTGTTGTCTTAGATAAAAATGTCAATACTTTTATTTTATTGGCCTAGTGATTTATGGTAATGATGATTTGACAAAATATAAACACATGTTGAACGTAGGGGAGGAAATATTTAATCATAGAACAACCCCACAACGAGGCTCAGTTCAAGTTAGACTTGCTTTTACATAATTATCAGACACGAAGCTATCTCATCTGTAGCATATCAATGATGTCACCTGGGGGGGGGGTTGGGGTTCAATGGGACCACATCTGTGTAATTTGTGTAAGTTTCCAAGAGAACTCCGAACATATATTCACAATAAAAATATTACCACATCGCAGGAAAGGCAAATTATGAAGGAAGCTCTGTTTAGTAGGCAAACCCAGAACCTTTAGCGCCATACTATAATGATTATTTTTCGCCGAGTAAGAGTTTATGCTTTTCATCATGTGTAGAAATATGTAATTTTGACATAATTTTGTTGATAAAAGTTAGAGCTTCAGACAATTTGTTTAGTAGGTGCTTTCATTTACAAGGTTAAAAATGGCATTCAAGGTAGGTCCGGATCAGTACACAAATAATGCCCATTTTTTTTCCAAAGTTAGAACATTCAGAGCTTTCGAAATAGGTGCTTCAATCGAAAACAAATACCATTATTCCAATATGTACAACGTCTGAATCTTAAACATATTGAAAGATATTGTTTTGTCTTCGTTTAACCATGATATATTTTTGTCTGCAAACGGATCATTACTATAGATTTTGATTGGCAACTGTTTGTAGAAAAAATAACAGTACATCTGTGTTAACTTGGATAACAAATCCATGTGATCGTTTTGTGGATATTAAATAATGTAATATTAAATGATGTCAAGGCGTGGCACAAGTCCAGAGGGTAAAGTCGGAGGCATCCCAATACATTTCAGTATCATTTCACTACCCTTTTTTTGCAATTGAATGAAATAATTATTTACGTTTCGAAACCCTATTTGTCTTTAAGATTGTATCATTGTTTTGTGGAATATATTATCGGACATTTTCGTAACTCGAAATTAATATTTCAGTATCCAAATATATATTTTTGTTTTCTCACTAATTCATCCCAATTCAAAATAGACAAAAGCATTTGGAGTGTACTTTGACATTACCAAAATATATTTAAAACTGACATTCGGACCTTGTAGATATCTCATGCTTCAAAAATGCACCAAACATCAGTTCGAAAGTTAAGAATTGGCACAATTTTAGTAAACAAATGTATGCAGCAAAGTTTTGACAGGTAATGTTTCAAAACTATGTAATTTACTTATCAAAGAATGCAAACGTTTCGACGCTTGGGCGGCTAATGTTATTTGACACGTGCACCGTGTGTTTTGTTTGGGAAGAAAATACAGTACTTAAGTTCTTCTAATATGATTAAGTTAGGACTTCCGTTGAGCCATAATGCGAATTATCAAAGGTAGGTAGGTAACATCCATTAACAAAGACAATTATTGTTAAAGATTGACTAATATTTTCCATAAAATGCAGTACTTTTTCAAACTGTTTAAACCTTTTGAAGTTGACACAAGGTATCTGCAAATGTATTATATCATTTGCATACAATAATACCAGTAACTCTGTTGTTCCCATTGGTACTCCCATTGCTTCCGCTGCTAAATCAGGGTGAAGGTCATTTATAAACACAAAACCCATTTGTAACCTACTTCATCTGGGCAAGAAAATCTATGGCTTAGATAATTATTTGATTTGAAACATATCTCCTTATAATTGTAAACATTTAAATCAAGTTTTAGCATTTTGCACCTAATGCTATTTTTATATAAATGTGTAACACTGACGGGTTTTTTTCTAACCTGGCCAAACAATTTTCTAAATTTATTCAAATAACATGTCGTCTACCTCTGGATTTTATTAAATACTTACAAATAAATGCATTGAATATAAACATGTGAACAATAGACAAATATCCAGATCTAAAATCAGGGTGCTATTCTCCCAATCACCCATTTCCGCTATTCATTATAAGAATGGATAATAAAATTGCATATTCACTGAGATCACCTTTTGTATATACTCTGGTTATATAAGCAGTTTACATGTAGTTTGGATAATAATATAATTTAAACAAAAAGAGCAAAGCAAAACACATTTTTCCATAGCTTGAGTCAGCAAATAAGTCACTTTTCAAAGAATGAGCAAATCTTAATGCTATGACGGCTAATGTTATTTGACATGTTTGTTTTGTTTTGGAAGAAAGTACACAACCTAAATACTTGTGATATGATTCAGTTTCGCTCTTCAGTAGAGCCGTAAAATCGTTGATCATAGTTATGGAGGTAACATCCCTTGAAAACAACATTTTTTTTCTCTTGTTATCTTCCACTTTTTTCTTCAGGATTGAATGATAGTTTCAGTGGAATACTCTTTCAAATTGTTTAAAATCGTTTGAAGTTCATATAATGTATATGCAACAATTATTAAATCAAATGCATACACATTAAAAACCAACTGCATTGTTTCTAGTGATACTTCTTCGGCTTCCTTTGTTATAACAGGCTGAAGCTCCTTTACAAACAAAGCAAAACTTTATCATGACAAAACACATCTCTAGCGTACTTCAACTGGCCAATCAAATACATGGTTTAGGTAATTATTTGCCCTGACAGATGCCTCCACATAATTGTAACTGCTGTAATCATATTTTGTGTTTTGCTACTAATATTATTGTTTAACGCTGCATGGTACTGAAACTTTTCTCAACCCTTCAAAAACGTTTTCAAAAGCTATACGATTAGCAGGTAATATTCCGCAGGATTTTCTTAAATATTTACACATTAAGGTATAAAATGGAAACTTATTATCAGTGCCGGAATATCAAGGTCCAAAACCCGAGTGCTCTTCTTTCAATCACTGTTTTCCACTTCCCATTCATTTAACCTGTAATGCAGAATAAGTGTAACTAGTTACTAATAATCGGTAATAAGCTTGCATGGTTACTGGGACCACCTTTCTTATACACTGGGGTTATACCAGCAGTTTCTATGCAGCTTGTATAATAATCAGCATAAAAATATCATTTAAACAAAACTATCAACAAACAAAACACTTTTTCACCTTTCTTAAATACTGGAGTTAATTCAGCAGTTTAACTGCTGTTTGGACGACAACCATCAAGAACAAAATAAAAATTAAACTTCAAAAAGCACTTACACATTAGTTCAGTCAGTATTGGAGTAACGATAGGGCCAGTACATTTGAAGTAATCGCTAGTTAAAGCATATATTCCTTCCGCTTTTTCATTACTGAATATACTTAAAACATTTCGCCGATGTTATGTTATACAAAACTTCATGATGTACAACTATTTCATCATTACATTGAAACTGACCAGCTTATTGTGTTATACTGAATAGCACTGAAACCAATTCACACAAGTTACACATGTAATATTGATATTTACTTTAATTCTTGGGATTTGGATATCTCCAAATTGCCTACTACTTTTTGAGTACAGTGCACGCGTGAGATTAAATATTTGTTCACTTTAGCAGTTTCATTTTACTTCTGTCTATTGACTTTATATACTTCGAATAAATGTATTCTCTTAATACACTACTACTACTACTACTACTACTACTACTACTACTAAACAACAACGATAAACAACAGTTGTACACGAAGGAACAGTAGTAGTCGCGGTTGATGTTTTGAATGAGATGAAATAGAAATAGTTACAACAAGATACGAAGGATAAAAATAATGCTTTACAAGTTAAAGAACTAAGTATGAATTCAATTTATCTTTAAATAATCAAACTAAATATCTGCTCCTTCCAATTAGCACACAACTCAAACATCACTGATTAACATCGATATCTCTTCTGTTTAGATATAATAATTAAAAAGTATTTGTCAATTTAATAACAAATAAAACTATTCAGATCTACAAATGGAATTTTCTTGAAACTTTGCTTGCAAGTATATGCTAATGAAAATCATCTTGGAAATTAGTATGTCACCGATCTCTTTTTGGAGATATTGTGACAGTAATTAGCAGTGTGCTGAATTATCTCCCCTGATATTAAAACGAAACGCCATTGGTATTTTACGTTGTAAATTATGAACATGTGTACTGATTGTCATGTTGATATTTATAATCAAATTCAAAGGATAAAGTTGACACACGACATTATGTCCAACATTCAGCTAAACTTATATATATGGAAGAAAAAGACTAAGTGTTACTTACTTATTTAAATTGTACTGGCGTGCGCACATATGTGCATGTGCCATTTGTTAATTCCTGCACGGCAGGATGTTAATTTTCCTTGAGGAATGGTATCAGTGCTACATTCCCCAGGCGTTAATGCACTCAAGGAGTGCTGTTAATTTTGCCGTCAGGCAGCAGAATAATAAGTTCCAAGCTGCCTGATTGTTAGACCTTCCATGAGTGGAGATAGTCCCAGCACACACTCATGTTTTACAGTCTAGCTCTAGCATAGGGTGAGTGGGAATAGTACCATCACTCACTCGCGTTTTGGTTATTAGCGAGGTTGTTATTGGTGCGCGCATTGCACGCTTATTTATATCCGGTCGATGCAAAGGGTGGCGTACCAGGAAGGGGGCGCCAAGCCGCAGGGAGGTGTCCGTTGTTTCCAGGGTATAGATCTAAAATTGGTCTTCCTGCATGGACTAAGAATTTAGAAACTCTGTGCTGTTTTTATTAAATTGAGGAATTATGTGTTAATAGAAACCTTCGGATGACAGTCAGTTGGTTACCAGTGTTTGTCACCTTGTGTGACTGGTCCTGATGGTCCTGGGCTTAGACCACCTTATATGAGATAGTTTTGGGGTCTTATTGGGTGTACTTGTTTTAGGGGCCAATCGGTCGTGGGGTGTTTGACCTTTGGTTATTTGGGACCGATTACTTGGCTTAGAGTAGTTTTTTGCCGTCTTGTGCAGCGGGCGATTGGTCATTGGGCTTTTTGACCACCTTATATTGTCTATTTGGGGCCCTATTGTAATCTGATTATGTGAACGCCTTGAGAGGCGGGCCTTGATGGTTCCGATGTTCGGACGCTCTTATTCTATTGGGGTGACTGTCATCTTTTTGGTTGAGAGTAAGTGGTACAAGTAGGTTAGTTAGAAGCAAAGAAGGGGGGAGGGGGGTGATAAAGGTATAAGAATTTTTTTTTTTTTTTTTTTTTTTTTTATAAGAGATTTTGGTTTAGGTGGTGGGCCTGGATTACGGCTATTTATTTATTGGAGGAGACAGACAAATTCCACGAGTAGGTTTTTGGGTGGATAGTTCTTTAAGCATGTGGTAAGTCCTGGCAAGGAACGTTTTTCCTAATTTAGTGTTATTTGTTTTAATGGATGTTATTACACTAAGGGAGTCACTAATGATTACTGCTTTAGGGATGTTGTTTTCTAAGACCCAGTTTAAGGATTCATTTATGACCCAGAATTCAGTAGTGTAAGTAGGGAAGTGGTCTGGCAATCTGGTTCCCATTTGAATGTTGAATTCTGGGATTACCACTGCTGCTGCTGTTCTGGGTGGTTTTGGTGTTTTAGATCCATCAGTGTAACTTTTAACGAAACTGGAATGGGTGTCAAGTATGTCTTCTGTAATGTTTGTTTTTAGTCGGAGCTCCTGTCGCAGTTTGTTTCCGTATTCGGTGGCTTTGGTGTTAATCCTTGGTTTAGAGTTTTCCCAATGTGTCAGGTCAGGGGGTTTCACCTATCCCTCCTGTTGTTCCAATATTGGTAATTCTTTCCTCAATTCTAGGATTAATTTTCCACCTGGTAAGTTTGGTACAAGGTTTCGACTGAAAGTTTTGTTGCATTTATTTATAGCCATTTTTGTGGGATGCATATTAGGATGTGATTTAAGTCGTATTGAATATCTAAGTAGCATTTCTTGCCTTCTCAGCCTTAGTGGTAGGTCTCCAGTGAGTATTTAGAGTTCGTCAAGTGAGGTTGAGGGTAGAGTGCCAGTGCAGACAGCCAGCGCTTTTCTCTGAATCGCATCTAGTTTTTTAAGGAGTGGCTGCTTGGCTGAGTTGTATACTTGACAACCATAGTCCAGTTTCGATTATATGAGTGCCCTATAGATAGTTAACATTGTTTCTTGGTTGCATCCCCATGTTGTTCCTTTAATGTTCTGAAGTAAATTTAGATCTTTATTGCAAGAGTTAATAAGGTGGTTGATATGATGATTCCAGTCAAGGTGGCTATCAAAATTCATGCCTAGGAATTTTACCACCTTGACATAATTAATGAGTTGATTTTGAATGTATAATTTAGGGTAGATTAGCTTGTTGTTACGTTTGGGGGTGAAATAATAGCTACTGTTTTTTCGTGTGAGATTTTAAACCCCCATTTATCCGATCATCTCCCTATGTTGTCTAGACTTTGCTGGATTTCCGAGATGACTTGATCGGCAGCGGGGTTTCCTGGTCTCCAAATACCGCCATCGTCAGCAAATTGTGAGATGTTCATATTTTTGGAGGTGAGGTTTTTATCCAGGTCGTTTATCATGAGATTGAAAAGAGTAGGACTGAATACACTTCCTTGTGGGATGCCGTTTTTTTTAAGGGGTCCTCTTCTGAATAGGTGTTTCCTACTTTGGCTGTAATTTTCCGACCTGTGAGGAAGTTTTCAATCAGGTTGAACATGCGTCCAGTAATTCCGAAGTGGTTAAGTTTAGCAATTAGTCCTTTAGTCCATACAAGGTCAGATGCCTTTTTTAGGTCGAGGAAAACAGCTATTAGGTTTCTATCTGTTTTCCTTTTGGCGTTGAAAGCTAATTTTATATCCGCTTCTAGCCTTAACAGCTAGCCAGTGGTGGATCGCTTGTTTCCAAAGCCACGTTGATTTTCAGAAAGTAGGTTGTTACCTTCGAGGTGGTATTTTAATCTATTGGCCAATATTGTTTCCATGAGTTTACATATGTTGTTGGTGAGAGAAATGGGTCGAGATGGGTCGGTATGAGTCAATGCTGTTTGGATCTTTACCCGGTTTAGGGATCGGTACTATAATAGCATGTTTACAACTGTCTGGTATTACCCCACTATCCCATATTTGGTTAAGTAATTTTATGATTATTTCTGTAAAGTTGGTGGGTAGGTTTTTATAGATGATGTAACCAATTTGATCTTTACCGGGTGATGTTTCTTTCTTGGACCCTAATGCGATTTCCCATTCATATGTGGTGATATCATTATTTAGTTTTGATTCTTTAGTTCCTAGGTCTTTAAATAGGTGTTTGTGGGAGATTTCCACTTTTTCCTGGTGTTTCTGGAATTTTTTGGTGTGGTTTTGATTACTGCTCATGTCTGAGAAGTGTCTGGCTAGCGAGTTAGCTTTTTCTAGACTGTTTTTAGCACCTCTTATTTTAGAGATTAGGTTAACTGTTTTTCCCCGGATTGCTTTGATCTTATCCCAGACTTGTTTAGGGTTGGTTTTAGGTTTAATTTGGAGCAGAATTGTTGCCAGGATAGTTCTTTTGATTTTATAATTGTTTGTTTTAGTTCTTTTTCTTTTTCTTTGTAATGTAAAAAATCTCTAGAGTTCCTAGTTTTTATATTTGTTAAGAGCAGGGTTTTTTTTGGCCTTGTGGGCTGTTTTACATCTATCGTTCCACCAAGGCACTGTTTGTTTGGTTTGTGATTTTCCTGTTTTTGGAATGCACAGTTGGGCTGCTTCTTGTATGCATTTAAGGATGTTATCATTAAAGGTAGTTACGTTTTTGTGTTCTAATTTCTTGATGTTTATTGCAGCTAGGATTTTTTTAAAAATGTGTCCCAATCAGCTTTGTCATATATCCATCTAGGCGAGATTTCAATGGGATTGTGATGAACTGTTAATTGTAGGGAGATGACAATGGGGAAATGATCACTACCTAACGTACTTTCTTGATCTACCCACCAGTTAGATATTTGGGCTAATTTGGGGGTGCTTATGGTTAGGTCGATTACAGAGAGATATTTGGGCTAATTTGGGTGTGCTTATGGTTAGGTCGATTGCAGAGAGTGCAGAGAGGCTGCCATCCTCAGGATCTAGTCTAGTTTTTGATCCATCATTGAGGATGACAAGGTTGGCTTCAGCAGTCCATGCCTCTACCAACCTTCCTCTATTATCAATCCTATTTCCTCCCCACAGTTCATTGTAAGCATTGAAATCTCAACAGATTATTAGGTTATCTGTTTGATTTTGGGAGATTTGACGATATGTGTCGATGCTGACTGCGTTACTATTGCCTCCTGGGTCATAGATGTTTATTATTTGTATGTTTGTTGACCCAATATTAACTAAGATGTTTTGTATGTCTATCGTTTCGATGAAATCTATTGTAAGTAGAACTGCTAGTGTTTCTGTGTAGGGTATGGTGTCCACAACAAAAGTGGCCAATCCTCCTCCCTTCTTCCCATTAGTTCTGTTTTTAATTACGCCGGGGGAGTAGCCTGGTATTTTAGGGAAATAATTTTCATTTTCCGATAGGTGTGTTTCCTGGAGGCATATTATATCCGGTTTATGTTCTAAATTATTGAGTTTGATTATTAATTCTGGGAGGTTGTTTTTAAGGCCCCTACAGTTCCAATGCCAGATTGTCAAATCCTCTTTTGTGCTATTCATTCTCAGTGTGGTTGTTAATAGCTTGTATTGGAGCGTTTAGTTGATTCTGGCTGATCTTCGATGTGTATTTGGCTAATATCTGTTGGAATATTTGTATGGTGTTAATTGCTGGTGGAGTCGTGATGTTAGTTGCCGCTATGTCTGATAATATTTCCTGTAAAATTTCACATATAGTTTTTTGGTCGTAGCCTTGGACAGGGTTGGTGATTTCTGGTTCCGTTTGAGTTGTTTTGTTTGATGTGTTCGCTCGATTGATGTTTTGTGAGTTATCTGCCCTAATCTTTGTTGTTTCTTTTGGGTTTGGATTGTTAAGTTTTATTACTGAGTAAGTATTATGTAATTTATTGTTGTTGTTTATTTCCTATTTGGCTTCTGCGTATGATAGGAATTTAGTATTCATCATATGGATAATTTCCTTTTTTTTTTTTGAGTAACTGCATTCAGTGGCACTAGGGTGGTGATTTCCGCTGCAGTTAGGGCGTTTTGCCTTCTGTTTGATGAACGTGCCCTTGTGGTGTCCACCACAATGAGCGCACCTAGGCTTAAAGCGGCATTTGAGGGCATAGTGTTCCCAGTGTTGACAGTTGGTGCAGAACCTTGGTTTATTAATGAATGGTTCCAACTGATGAAATGCATCGTGGGGTCTAGCCTGATAAGTGTTGGTATGGGTGAAGTAGATTCTAAAACCGCTTTTGGGGTTGTTTGCCCTTTTCTATTTTTAATTCTATAGGCTTTGTCAATTGGTGTTCCACTTTCCTTAAGTTGTTTAGTAAGGTTTTGATCACTAATGTCTTTGTTGTTGCCTAAAAGAGTAAGAACCGCTTTGAAGTTTTTAGCTGGCGGGGCTTTGATGTGCTCTGTGTTGGTTGCGTTTTGTTTACGTTAGTGGGTTTTGTTGAGGTAGTATAGGTGTTTATTTTCATTTGGCATTTGTGATGACGTTCTACTTTAATTTTAATGTTCCCAATGTATTCTAATTGTAGGAATTTTTCGACCTGACTTAGCGTACTACATTGTACGATCAAGTAATCTGTTTGTGGGTCGGATTAGTCTGAATTGCCCTCGGTGGGTTCTTAGTAGGGCACTTGTTATGCTGTTGTAAGTCAGGTTGAATAGTTGGCTACTTGGGCTACTTATGTAGATTGTGTGGTCTGTTATTTGTTTGTTTGGTTTCCGGTTTAGTTTTATTCCTTACTTCATTTATTTTTGCTTGATTTGGGTTGTCAATAGTTTTGGGATTTTTTGTGCCTTGTTGGTTTCTGCTGTATTGTTATTTTTAGGCTGGTTGGTTGTAGATTGGTTGTTGGTGTTTCCTATGCTTGCTAGTTTTTGTTCATCTGATTTTGGTGATTTCATGGGTAATTTTCCCTTTCCTAGATACGCTACATTTGCAGGTTGTTTTTTCTGATTGGGGGAGCTGTTTGATTTAGGGTTTGTGTTTATTTTTGGTTGGTTTTTGGACGACTAGGTGTTTATCTTTGTCTGCAATGGATGCCAGAAAATAATGCTTTCTTATTTTAAAACCTACAGTCTTTATTTTTGTTTTGAATTCCTACTATTACTACCTAGTTTATGATTAGGTAAGTTTACAAATAATATATTATTTTTCGGATTTGCTAGATTTAGTACTCATTACGGTTTATTTTCATACCGATGAAACTTCTTCTTTTATACAATAATCACTCACTGACACGTTTTGGGGGCCCTAGTGGCCGAGTGGTCTAAAGCGCTCTCCGTTACAGATCACTGCCATCTCACCTCTGTCTGCGTGGGTTCGAGTCTCGGATTCGGCCAATGTGGGTATGTGAGAAAGCTTGCCTGTAGCTTCTCGTGGGTCGGTGGTTCTTTCCGGGGTTTTCCCGTATTCTTCCTCCACCATTAATTCTGGCCGCCATGTATAGCCTATCTTGTGCTGAAAAATGGCGTTAAACCCCACAACAACAACAACAACTGACACGTTTTAGCATAAATAATATTCGTCTATACGAACTCAATCATCAATACGGAGTTAAATTATTTGGATGATAATGTACATCGATGATCAATACTTGGAATAGAAATAATGCTAAGTAACCAGTTATAAAAAATGGATGGCAATATGAAACAGGCAAATCATGTGGAAAGAGAGCGCATCTTCATTTATACGTGTAAGTCCGACATATCGGATCATTAACTGAGTACTTCACTATGCAGTGGTGGACTAAGTGTAGACCAACAAGTTGTTCTCCTCCACTTTATGTTATCTTTTGACACTACTAGCCTTGGCGGAGAACAACAACTCTACAGAGGTAAATTCAATGGTGGACTGTCTACAAGCATTTGTTAGCAGATTGTATGAGTTAGACAACCCCCATAGATGGAAACTACAGGCGATAATCCGAAAAGCTCTTTAATCAGACGTATCTCAAGGTCAGATTGTCCTCTACTGAATCTTCTGTTTTATATATTCCGTCACGGTCAGTAATGTCAGAAAGTATTTTTAAATACGGCAGAGAACAACTTATTGGTCTTCTAGAAGTTAATAATGAAATAAATTCTTACAATTGCAATCCTCAGCTCATTTGTTACAAATGTTTTAATCTCTGTGTTGTTTCAATTTTGAACTTGAAAACATCACCAGGTAAGATGATTTTTCCGTTTTGAATCAGCAGTTTAGGCTTCGAAGACTCTCCACAGGCCCCTCATGCCGATCCATCTTCCGCAATGAAATTTCCTAGCCATTTGATTGCTTTGAAAATAGCAAGGTGAATAAACAAAATAAAATAATGTGTTTGCATGGACGAAGAAATGTATTGTTTGTTAATCCAGCCGCTTTTCCAAGTTAGAAATATTTACTATCATACTGATCAGGTGCTTGTTGTCCAAGATAAACACTGGGGGTGTGGAAGTATGTTAGCTAAGTTCCCACTATCTCAGCAACCAATGTATCTCACTAAACTTGTGTTAATCTGCAACAGTTGGCACATATTGAGTATGATATATTTCTTTTGTAACATGCATCATAAAATTTTTCAGATCTAGCCAAACAAAATTAAGGTTTTCAATATTTATAAGCTTTTTATAAAATTTCGCAATAGAAGTTCAAGCGTTTCTATTCAAATTAGTTAATTAGAATTGTACCAGTTTACCATGGCATAAATACCGTTTTAAGGGCCGTTTACCGCACTTACCGTTTTAAAGTTGAAATCTACCGCCTGTGAAAATTTAAAGATTTAAAAGAAATTGACCCACCCCCAGTAAACTTTCTAGACACACATTACAGTAACCAGTCACAACCAGTCGGGGACAGAGCAATGATGCGTGCCTATTTTCTGATTAAATATTGTTTCACAGCAGATAACATGTGTGCACAACATGCCATATATTGATTACCTTATTGTTATAATTTGTGAGAATTTAACGCCAGAGTCGGGGTATTTATTGAGGTGTTATAAGTAATAAAGGCATCAAGGGTAGTTCATGGTGCCTTGTACAAATGTGATTAATATCGACCGACCTTTCGACTTGGAGGCAAGATAAGAAATCAGAGACCAACCAAAAAATGATTTCGGCAGCACTTATATTTTTAGTCATGCGTAATTGATATGGTGTTTATAATATTGTTTTAAAATGAAGATCTTATCACTTTTGATGAAGTCATTCTAAAAATTTCGAAACGTGCAATTTCTTCCAATTTTAGAGAAAACTAAAGGCTATAATTGTTACAAGTTCATCAAGATGTGAAAATCATGTTTATTTTCGGTGTACGAGTGTAACAAAGATCCCGCGTTTGCTTTGTCTGTTTCACGCAAAGTGGAGTTTAAAATAATATATGGGGGAAGAAATTATAACACCAGACATATGCAGATACCATCGCATAGGGAAATCTGGATACCAGGTAGTATACATGCGAAAGAAAACTAAAAATACTTGTGGATTTACGAAATAATCTTTGCAGTCAACTATGAGATATACAACTCCTACTTTTTAATTTAATTGACAATGCCTTGACTCATATGAATTAAATATTGTCGTAACATTGCCATTTGAATCTAATTCATGCTCAAAACGTAATGTTTTACTACAATAAGAAGAGAATAGATGTTATTGCAAATGCACAATTGTCTGAATCCCATTAAAATGCGTAAAGGTTACGTCGATAAGAAATCTTTCTGATTTAGAAGCGAATATACAGATCAAAATTTTGAAATCTTCTGGTCCGATGTCCTGGTTTTGTCACATGTATGCAATGTTATGAATAGTATTGCTATAGATTAATGACAAAAATATGTTATTGGATCGTAGAAAACATTTATGTGAATCAAGTGAATTGTGGGGTTGGATAAAGTGTTTATAAGCAAATTTAAGAGAACATGTGTGAGATAAATCCCGATTTTACTAAGTATCGCAGATTTTATACCTCAAATTGAGGGTTTCAAAATCTTTCTTATATTGCTTGGATTGGAACAATAGAATTTGCATATTAATTTAAGCAGTCATGCAGGATTAAATAGTCGTAATATTATGCATTTTCCGGAAAGAAAAGTCTTACTTTATTTCTAAGGAAAGATCGAGAATTTCCTCCAATTTGAGATTAAAAAGACTTGCAGGTGTACAGCTGCCTCTGCTATATCTGATGCGTCATTTATCGGTTAACGGAAGTACTTTTCAAAGTGCATTTGCTTCGCCAGGCTTATTCTTGTAATAGACGAGTCCACCGTAAATTAGAACTTGTATATGTAAGGACTGACTCTTTACAACTTTACAAAACAAACAAAAAAACAACTGTATGAGTCAAGCGAATCATTGCTTAACTGTGTCACTGTCCTGAAACCCAATGCAGTGACTGGCTTTTGGCTGAAGCATAACGTATTATATCGTAACCAGTCATAAGATGGCATCAGAAGGCCGTTTTACCTTTTTAACTCAAAGAAAAGCTTAGATTGCTGTGCCCTGAATGGCTCAACGTTGACATTTTCACCGGGCATTGAAATTAACTGTTGCAGTATGACACGTGCTAGGGAGAACACTGGGTCTTGTCGTATCGAAATCATAGGGGACATAGTCTATTCAAGTAGTATTTCCGTCCGAGTGCTCAAGTAATGATCTTTTCTCTATTGACACTACTAAAAATATATGAGGCTTTTGTTTTACCTCAAATAGCACTCTGAGCAATATCACCTCTTATCATAACGGATTAGACATCGTAAGGATTAAATAAACTGTTCCCCTGTCTCCACTCAGATTTAGACTATGCCCTTTCAATTGCCATTTTTGGTATCATTTACTGACTGGAGAGTAGCGTGCGAACTTAAATGTGTCACTCTTTTCGTTTTAATTATGATCAAATGGACTAATTTAAGTTTTCGGATCACAAACCAGATGGCTGACATCTCGTGATGTTACTGGAAACTATACCAAAAAATACTACATTATTTGGCATATGGTTTATTTTTTCCCATTATTGTCCATTTTATCTACTTAACAAAGGAATACTTAGTTCGTATATTTAAAATTACATAACTGTTTTGTAACTTGCTGCAAAGTATTTCTCTGCAGAAGAGTACGGATGGAAATCAATCTGATTAGTTGAAGATTCTCTCCTTTTCTACAAATGTTCAGAGTTTTTATCCAAGCCTCATCTGTTCCAATTTCGCGACAAACCTACGGTTGACAACATTTTATAAAAGCATGCACTGTAAAATCTGTATATGGATATATATTGATCAGCACTCTCTATGAGAAATAAGTTTTGGAAGTTGTAGAAAGACTGATAATTCTAATAGTAAATATTGTTTATGGATATTTAATTTGTATTCTGTGTTGGTTTTTCTCCGTGATGATACATGTATATTTATATTGTGTGGTTGATCTCGGTCAGTAATTGAGTTTAGGGCCTACCTGACTAGATACATTTATTTTGTAAACAAGATAATGCACAGCTAATATTTGTTTATCATTGTAGGTAATGTATTAAGATACGTATTAATTGCAAACATATTTATCTCTGAGTTTGAGATACAGCCTTGATTCTGACATTAGCATGTTCCAAAAGCTAATTTTATTTGATATTTGTAGGAACTTCCCATTAAGATGAAAGAGTATTTCTAGAAAATGGTAATTGCGACCAGGGACACGTAGAGGGGTATATAAAGTTGTTTATTTCAGGATATTCTTTTATCGTAACATCCAAATTGGAAGCAGTCATACTGTCGTATTCAGTGTTAATTTGAGAAGATTTATTTATTTAAATTGTTCACTGGAATTACAAAGTTCTCAATATTTTCGAACTAAATCACTATTTCGGGATTATTTTCAATTCACTCAAGGACATTTTGGATTATATAATTTTTATACCTCAAGATCGTTAACACATCACAACATTCCAGGCTATTGGTGCATCAACATATTCAAATTGGAATTCGTTCGGAACACCGCTGGTACTCCTTCTGTAAACTCTATAATTTTGGTTTTGTGATAAAACTTTAAGATTATTTGGGATTTAATTCACAATAGTGTAAGCTTTTTGGTTTTAATTTTCACTTTGCATTCTAGGCAGATAAATTATTTCTTGCATTTTGCAAACGTGTTGGTTCTCGCTCTTTTCTGTTTCTTAGTTTAAAACCATATAGTCATAATAATATTCATAACTGAGTTTTATCATTGTGTTTTGCAGATTATTCCTTAAGCTTCCAAAGCAAAATCCTCAATGTCAGAAAATGACACTTTAAAATCTTACTCAGAGCTAAGGTGAGGCACAGCATTTTTATTTTAATTTGAAAATATTTTCCTTTCTATATGCTTGATTTCAGTTGTATGCTAGAAATAATCCGATCGCTATGGTACAGTGTGAACGTTTAGTGGAAATTTCGGTTTTGTGATGACATATTTAATGAACAAACCTCGCAGCACAGGTAATATTTCTTTTATTAAATGCATACATACTGCTACATGCGAGGGATGTTAAATGACTTAGTAATTGGCATATGTAAATTTCGATTACAGACCACTCTTGAACTGGCTTAATCTTGGTCGCTAATCGACAAGTCTTTATGGCAACCTACGTGACACAACATGCTCTTGTGGCAGCCATTGACTTCGGAACTACTTACTCTGGCTACGCCTTCTCTCTTTTGGAAGATTACAAAAAAGAGCCATGGAAGATACACACAAAGATCTGGGCTGGTTCTCGTAGTCTGATGTCCCAAAAGGCTCCGACGTGTGCCTTATTTGACTCAAACAAAAAATTCCATTCCTTTGGATATGATGCGGAGGATAAATATGCTGATCTAGCAGAGGATGGCGAGGAAGAAGAGTGGTATTACTTCCGGAGGTTCAAGATGATACTATATAATAAAATGGTAAGCTCAAATATCCTATTTACCCCCACTGTCTTGTCCCTTGGTCCAGTGAAATGTGCTTAAGTTTCGGCAAGACAATGAGACACTCGCGTGGCCAAGATCTTCAGGGGAACATCTGCAAATGAACTATGCTACTGTTCTTCCGAGGCTACCTTACTGGACCTGTATTTCACGAAACACGTAGAAAAACCCTTTATTAGCTTGTAAAAAGCAGAGAAACAGTTCCACTCAGTTACTTTAATTTTTTAAGGCAGTTCAACAGAAATGAATCAGGATATCAATAGGTGATTAAGAGATCACTTACTACTAACACACAGAAGATGTTAGGGTGAGATTAAAGAAGATAATCTAGCTACGTGCCAATAATGTTGCCATCTTTGGGCTTTTTGACGACCTTAAGCTTTGATATTGCTTTTTCAGAACCTTTACTTAAAATTGCCATTATCGAACATCAGTTCTTCTTTTGACTCTGAGTCGGGTTTTCTGCCAAATTTGATTGTACGTATTTCTTTTCTTTTTGCGTAAATTGTTTCTTCACATGATATGGAGTATGAGTAGCTCGAGACGTCGGGAAATGTTTTATCTATGCGCCGTTAGCAATTGTTGTTTCAACAACAACAACAACACACACACACACACACACACACACACACACACACATTAAATTCACACAGTCAGTACGAATCCTAGGTGTTGCTCTCGACAGTACTCTCACATTCCACCAACATGTCATGAACATATGCAAGGCTGCATATCTTGAGCTGAGACGCATCAGCTCCATTCGCAAATATCTTTCAGATGAAGCCACTAAACCACTTGTGTGTTCCTTAGTACTTTCAAGACTGGACTATTGTAACTCAATTCTGTCTGGTTCGTCTCAATATCTACTCCAAAAACTTCAAAAAGTTCAAAACACAGCTGCTCGGATCATCCTTAGAGTACCACGATCAGAGCACACATCCCCCCTGCTCTGTACCCTACACTGGCTATCCATTCGATCCAGAATCAAACACAAAATTTGTTCTCTGTGCTACGTTTCACTGACGGGCTCCAGTCCAACATACCTATCCGACCTTACGCATGTGTACACTCCAGCAAGATACTTACACTCCTCTTCTGACAATCATACACTCATTATTCCCACTATGAACAGGAAGTCATATGGACAACGTTCTTTTGCATACCAGGGCCCAGCAACGTGGAACGAATTGCCCACTGAACTTAAACACAAATACACAGTGATCTCATTCAAGAGCGCTCTCAAAACTCATCTATTTCGACTAAACGAACAAACTTAAAGACCTAATAATGTTTCCTACCTTAAATATTGTCAGCATGCTTTTATGTTTACTAATTTCATGGTGTTTGTTTTTATGTAATCATATTATTATATATGTTTTTATGTTGTAGGTGTTGTCTATTGTTGTAAAGAGCTTAGAGCTTCTAAAGATTAGGAGCCATACAATGTCCTCATTATATATATATATATATATATATATATATATATATATAACTTTTAGAAACTCGAAAATGACATTGCACTGGGGACGGATGATGGAAAGAAGCAGCTGCCAGCTATTACTGTCTTTTCCTCGTGCATAAAATACATGGTGGATGATCTATTCCAGCAATGCCAAGATAGGAATACCGGAATAGAGTTGACTGATATCCTTTGGGTGTTGACAGTTCCTGCCATCTGGAATGATGTTGCCAAACACTTTATGAGAGAAGCTGCTGTAAAGGTTGAGTTCTCATTTTTTAATAATTGTCCTTACAGTTTCATTATTTATTAGCTGTACAACTGATAAACTTATTTTTAGATTTCGCCATCACAATACCATACTAGCTTTTGAATCAAAATAGCGCTTAGTATCTAACATTTAAGATGTCTGTCCAGCTCTGTATTCAGAAACGACGTTACCATGTAAATTCACTGATCTATATATCATTTGAAATCAGCGGAGTTGTGACCGGGTTTGTCGATTGAAATTGAAACATTTGCAACGGATCCTGACTGTTCCACCCATATGGAATGACGCTACCTAATATTTTATGAGAGAAGTTGTTGAAAAGGTAGTTTGTGTCTCTTATTAAATTTCAGTATTACCTAGGACTTTGAAAATGATAGGAGCAGATATAATTAGTTTAGTTGCTGTAACGAATTACTGTCATTCAGCATCATTGTGGAACTAAATAAATCACTTTTTACGCTATGTATTACTAAATGTATATTTAACCTGAGTCTTAAAGTAAATGTATTATATGCGTATTTCTTTTAAATTCCACATTCATACGTTGACCTGTTTATTTTTATTATAAATTAAAAATATAGAGATCTTGAACGATTTTCATTGAAACGAGAAAGGATTTTGAACCCAAGACGAGATTTGCCTCGCTAAAATACTTTTCTTAGTGTCGTTGTAATGATTAAAATCGGTCATGTTTTCAAATCAGTCTCATGCATAATAAGAAAATTCAAATTTATTTTTGGTAAGGAATACAACTGTAGGGTAGCTCAGCACAAATATCCGAATTGGTGTTGCAATAAAATTCATATCAACTAGCTGATGTAAAGCAGCAATTAATTCAGTTTTAAACTGGTAAGCATCATTCTGGTAACAAAGATCGGCTCCATTTAAGTAGCTTCAAGCTTGAGACTGAATAGAGGAAACTATTACAAATTACTGCGAATTGTACAGATATTCCAAAACCTTTGTGATTATGTAATGGAACAATTTGTTTACTAAATCATACTTTGCACATATACTTCTCCGTATAAAGTATAAGAAACAACTCTGATTTGTCAGGTTGTTTGTGGTGGTGGGGTAATTTAGAAATGTCTACACAAGAAGGTTATGTAAGTCCGAGGCAGGTAAAGTACTTTCTCCTGCACAACACTGCTGGAGCGGATCCGTGCTGGGTTGACAGTTTGCAATACGGTGTGTTAATATTAAGTGTAAGGTCATTAATCGTTTGCTACAGTAAGTAACCGTAAACTGTACTACCTGTTACTGTTGACCCAGAGTGGACAGCTCCACCCAAAACGTTATTTCTGGTGGATCGAGCGGTAAGCAGATATGCCCATTGCCCGGCTGTGAAGGCAAATGGTACGGCTATATGGGCAGCGCAAGGCATCAGCTTAGGTTCAGTAGGAACCGATGTTCATCCACTACATATGGATTTGTTCCCTGATGTCTCGACATTGACGTGCCCCTAGATTTAGACAGGCTTTGACGAGAGAGCGAGGGCGACTCTGAGCAACTTTCTCTCACTTAAATCTAACTCACTCACAAGTCATGGCACTATTCATCTCACCTAAACCAGTTACCTTTAAGTCCTGTGGCGATGGACGAGCGGCAAAACAGCAGGTGTGGATATACTGGGAGCTATAGCTACAGACTTTTACTGAGTCCCTTGTCACAGGGTTCAAGCAGCATTTTAACTTAGCATCCCATGGGTGAGTGAACATCCCTTTTTATCATCCCACCGCCAATCTCGATAGGATGAGGAAGAGGCTTGAAAAGGCGTATAAACATTTCCTGCTTCTGCTTAACCTTATTCAGCATACTGCGGCTGATTGAGATCCCGCCATAGTGGTCGTAAACATCAGAAGAATACAAACGCGATCCAACTCATCATCGGTGTCTCGAATGTACACACACTAGTGGATAGTACAGAAGCAGATAGAACAGAACGGCTCTAGTTGGTAGAGAACTGGCAAGTTTCAAAAGACATGAACCCTGTTTGAAATTTGCCTAGCTGATGAAGGACAACTCACCGAAGTAGGATCCAGTTAAACCTTATTCTGAACTGGCCACAGTAAAGAAGCTGTTGTCCGGTTCGCCATCAAATGACTGCTAGTTAGCAGGATCATAAATCTCGCAAAGGGTGGGAAGGACATGCCAATGCAAACAAAACCCCCACTGTCTGGAAAAAGGCATGCAACCATCAACATAACTTATGCACCCACAATGACCATCCCAGATAAAATCAAAGACAAATTTTATGAAGACCTGAAGTCGCATTCTGAAAAATTACTAAAGACAGACAATCGGATCATTCTTGGTGACTTCAATGCTAGAGTTGGCACAGATCACCAGACATGGGCGTGTGTCATTGGCAAAAGTGGCTTTGGCAAATGCAGCGGCAACGGACTTCCGAAAATGCCCTGAACATGAACACCTAATCATCAACACATCTTCCGCCTGCCAAACCCCAACAAAACATCTTAGATGTACCCTTGCTCCACGCACCGGCATCTTATTGACTAGGAGAAGAGACAGTGACGAAAACCATGAGAAGTGCAGCATGCAGGAGTGACCATATGTATGAGGCGCCATAGTGGACAATAGCTGGTCCAATGAGAACGTTGCACCTGAAATTTTAAACTCATATGTCGAGAATTCCAATTTCACGTGTTGAATCAACTTGCGAATTCTTAATGTTCCATCATCTAGGTTGAGATTTTTGATTTTATATGTTGAATTGTGCAGCACTGGTTGAAATTTCAATGTCCTGTCTCTAGAACTCCAAGTTCACATGTCGAAGCTAACTCTTTCTGTTGAAAGTTCCGTTTGATACATCGATAATTTAGATTACAACTGTTGAATTACACAGCGTGGGTTGAAACTTGGATATCAAATGCTGACATTTTAAGATTTTATCTAAGCTGGTCCAATGAGAACGTTGCAGTTGAAATTTTAGTATCGTATGTCGAGAAATCAATATTCACATGTTGAATCAAACTGTATTTCCTAAAAATTCCATTGTCTAAATCGAGATTTTCGATTTTATCTGTTGAATTGTACAGCTGTGGTTGGGAGTTTATTTTTCATATGTCGAGTATTTAGATTTCATCTGATGAATTACACTTCATCGATTGAAACTTCGGTGTTCAATGTTGAGGTTTTAGGTTTTAGCTGTTGAATTGTACAGCGGTGATTGAAATTTTAACGCTGCACATCTTGAATCACATTCATTGTACTGCAAGATTCCATTTCGTATGTGGAGGGTTTAGAGTACACAGCGGTGGTTAGACGTTTTAGTTTGCTTTGTCAGATTTGCTATTTTTATATAATGAAATACTTGTTGATCTTAATAGTTACATTACACGATTTGAATGTTTACTGTAACAATTCAAATTAATATAGAGCGTTAAGATGTGTTATTTGTGTATTCGATTATGAGGACCCATTACATTTTATGCATTTACAGTTTTGAAACGTATCATTCATGGTTCGAGAATTACTAGGAACTTCTTCACTAGAGGTCGCTCTCGTTAAAAGAACCGCGTTGTTTTTAAATATGGAAGATTCCCCATGATTGATTTTGATGAGCGCAACAATACAATGAAATATCTACTTATATTAGTTATCTTACTCCTCTTTATTGAAGAAACGGTAACTAGTGAGCTGTAGGACTACATTTTAAGTATATACAGTGAATGATATTCTTATGTTTTGCTTTATTATACCTGTCCAAAAATATGGACCTTTTTGACCCCACTAATATATTTTACTTTTTATGAATTTTTATAGGTAGGTTTAAACAACATTAAATTTGTGCATAAAAAACTGTCCCTTGCACTCATAGATAGTTCTCGAATTACGTCATCAGCAGCCATATTTGTGGTATGCTGGCATATTTACCGTTGAGTTTATATGGTGTTTGGAAGTTGAAATAAATTCATTGAATCTGACGACATTATTACAAAACTTATATGCATAAATAGAAAACTTTCAGGCTTTCTGTTGATCTCTGATTTGTTGATGCTTGACTCTATAAGCTGATTTTGTTTCAGTTTGGGCTTGTTCAAAATTGTCAGTTTTGTTGGTTGCGTATAGGAGAAACAGCCAGGTTGCCCATCGTCCAGGTAAAGTGGGCAGAATATGGTCTGCTAGTGACCTCATCGGGAAGCATCTATATGTATGATCATGGCTATACCGAGTTATAAACAAGGAAAATAACCTGCAGACATCTGATTTTTAGCTAATTACATCTAGATGAATGAGTTTACAGTGTATCAATATATCTTGGCAGGGAGAAATGTGGAGGGGGAGTGTAACTCAAAAGAATACAAAACAAGTTTAAAAATTTTATTTAATAGCTTTATTAACACGCACATATATTACAATTCTATCCGAATACTGATCTTCGAACAAACCTTATGTACACTTCAGAAGTTCAGCTGCAACACGTGCGTGTACCCTTTACCTAAAGAGACTCCTCACTTCATCCTCAACTGTGGTGGGTCCTGCGGCTCTAGATCTTG
>JAECUM010014517.1:0-47688 GCA_016617855.1 Megalonaias nervosa
CGAAATGGGCAAATGTTTGGTAAAAAGTTAGACAATTTTTGTGGCAGCCTCTTTAAAATCTTTAAGGTCCTTTAATCAAGTTAAAACAAGAATATGAATATCACAGATATTACTCTGCCTGATTGAAGCCTGTCGCCATACTGTCTAAAAAGGGCCAAACGTTCAATTTTTTTAAAATTAATATTCGGGGGAGGGGGTAGGCCTTTTGAAAAAAAGAAACAAAAAACCCCCAAAGAATGTCTGTTTGTCATTATCTTGAAATGTTTTTCTAATTCTGATTGGCAGCAAACAAGCCCCATTATGTCCATCACATATAAAAAAAAAAGTTTTGAGGTAAAAGGAAAACAAAGGGGTCAAAAGAGAATCCGACGGCCCACCTCCTTGGCCGCCATCACACCCTCCGAAAATGAAAATTAAATGGTCAGTAAAAAATAATACAGAAAATTAGATAAAACAAAGAATTCTGAGTACTATAAAATAGAATTGGATATGCCCAGATACAACAAGGAACACTCATGCGACATAAAACAGACTCAAACACTTGGCTAGGCTCAAATGCTGCAACAACATCAATAATCAATCACGGTACCTCAGCACAATGGTGGCTATATGGTACCAATTAAAGGTATAAAGTTCGAAGAATATAAACTATATTGCACGAAAAGTTTGGAAGATAAAAGCTTCCAAATAACGTAAAACAAGATAAAATCTTATGATTTTTTCGAGGGAATGCAGTATATACATCACATTTGACCATGTTTTAAGTATTTCAAAGTGTTGCCTTAATCACTTATTTTATATGCATTTTACAGAATTGTTACACCTTTACGTGTTATATTTTACCTGGTTGTACTTGATGTTTACATTCATTTTGAAGGGCATAGCTTCCTAGACTTTTGTGTAATTTATTTTTACGTTATTTCTTACGCTAAATTTAATTGGTACCTTGCAACGACTATTGTGCTGAGGCGTCGTAAAAAAACCCAATGCATACATATATATATCCATACAGTCTCGTATATATTTGTAATGCCGCAACACATATACTGGCTGTTAGAATCGCCAAGAAAACAAAAGCTGCTGATAACTTTAATAAGATGGCCAAGATCAGACTGATGAATTGTTTGGTTTGCGTTAGTGGGTTTCGCTCCATTTTTCAGCACACGATAAGATATACAAGGCGGAAAGAACAACCGACCCACAGGAAGCTACTGGCAAGCTTTCTGACATACCCGCGTTGGCCAAGGCGAGACTCAAACCCACGCAAAAAGAGATGAGATGACTGTGAATCCACTGTATGATGGTGTCAGACACTTAAGAAAGTGGTGGAAGTGCGGGACTTCTGGACGTTTCCCAGCCACATGTCAATCATTTCGTTTTGCACTATGTTGCAGTAGTGTAAAATGGATTGAACTAACACAAATTTATAAACCATCCTTAATTCTGGTTGTATACTTATTGTACAGGCCTGTTTTTAAACGAGAATATGTAGAAGAGTAGTATATAAACCGACTGTGAATCTTAAAACATAGTATATACTGACTATAAATCATGATCTGAAAACAACCCATGCATGTGCTATATGTTACAATATCTTCATGTAATTTAATACGATATTAGGTGACCTTGGTTTTCAAGTAGTTCAGAGTTGTATACAATTAACACGTCTAATAGATCTCAACATGCAATAGCTGCATATTAAAGTATTGTATTTCATCTTTGCCTTCCAAATCTATTCATTGAAAAGAAAAAGGATGGAGTTTTGTTTGTACGTGCTTTCTGTGATTAGCACAAATTGTGTACTTTTATTCTGCATGACCAGGCGTATGCATCCCATCTGCAACATTACAATATTAGAATGGGCAATTAGTTGGGAATGATCTCCGTTTGATGCCAAAGTTACTCGTGGCCAGCAATTCTAGTAGGACACACGGTACTAATGGTACCGAAAAATGGGAACCAGCCTAGAAATGGGTGAACATTAAATAGAGTATATACGGGTTTGGCTGACCAGGATTGGTTAATAATGTAAGTTATGTTTTAGGAAAAAGAATCTTTTAAGATCTTATCCTAGTTGAAAGTAAAAAAAAAATAGAGACATTGCTTTATTGATGGAATTTCAGTCCTTTAACAGTCTTGAGTTTGGAACACTCATTACTAAAATTAGCACCTGACTCTTTGGTGCGGAATTGAAAGCACATGTTTCAAACATATACAGGTGCAGAAAATGCCGCAGCTCATATCCTATCCTCTACACAGAAGCTGACTTCCAGGTTTCATCTATACTGATAAATATAGGTTTGGTCATGAGCACTCAAAAATTTTAAGTTACTGAATTTTTAATATCATGGTGTTTGCATAGGTTTACTATGGGAACTGAATTAGTACCGTGATTCCTAAATAGTATGCATTGGCACACCACTCAATGGCTGCGTCTGCGAACATAAATCTTTCTGATTTCACATAATATACGTCACGTAACGCCTGAACTCGAGGCTGTATTACAATGTAATTAGTGGTGGTGAATATAAATGAATATATTGTGTAATAGTTGGTAATGAATATAACGTGTAATCAGTGGTAATGAATTTTGCGTCTGATCAGAAGTAATGAATATAACGTGTAATCAAAAGTAACGAATATAACCTGTAGTCAGTGGTAATGATATAATTCATCTGTCTGATTTAATTTCCGTTAACAAATACATCTTTAAAGTGATAATTAAGGCATAGTTTGGATTAGTTTTATGTGCTTCAGGGAGTGATTCATCTGAGTGTTTCGTACACAAATATGGTGCGCGTTCGTAATGGAATTATTAGTACTATTGTTTCAGATATTCAGTCAGACGTTCTGTGGGGAGCTAACTACCACTTTGAACATCAAGAATGCCGTTCTGATGTTATATCTTACGGTTATGTAAGATGTCAACTTGTCAGTTATACTTTTTGTTAACACTATGACTTCACGTGGAATTTGTTGCTGTGACCAAAAAACACTCGTCAGTAATAATGACAAATAGCATGGTGAAAATGTGAAAACTATGAGATATCTTAATGAGTAGACGTAATCTTTCTTGTCAAAATGTACGCTATCATATGCAAACGTCAAACAAAATATTGTTCTAAGCAGATTAGATATGTAATACATTCCTTTCGTTGTTTTTGTTTTCTTTTTTCCCATACTTTCACACATGCAAAACCCTAGTTGTCAGCTATTCACAGATCGTAAGTGGAAATTACAAGCATGCCAAAGAATCTTCGAAGTTACAAAATGTGTCAGAAAATTGCCAATACTTGTTACATTTTTACTAAAAACCCTGATTCAGTTTTAATACACATGACAATTGCAACTTTTCTTATACATAGACGAATGATAACGGAGTAGTGGGCAATTTGGTTTTAGTTTGTTAAGATAATCTGTTCTGCTCATTATTAATATGCCACCATGAGCTTTATTAATTGAAGGATTGCCGTCACTCAAACGTTAACACGTGCTAATACCTATTGAACACTGACCAACACTGTGGCTGGCAAATATGCACTGCACTGTCAGATTGTGGGACATTCAAGCTTCAATGTCTGCTACGGATTCTACTGCCTCTACATGTCATGTACAAATTCAAATCGACACAACTAAAACATTCTTCAACTACTTTTTATTAAATTTTCTTTATGTACTAAACAAATAACATGGCATTTATATGGAGTAGAAGCAAAAACAAATTATGTTTTTATATTACGCGCTACCTTAGTTTGTACGTGTGGTTACATTTTTTCTTGAGATTGATAGAAGTTACATAAAGTTAATTGTGTCCTGTCGAAAGACGAAGATGCTGTAATCATTATATATTAAAGAAAAACACCAAAACCCAAGTAGTGCGAGTGCTACGAATATTTTTTACACTAGTAGTGCCAAAGTAAGTCGTGTTAGAACTCCATAATGACATTATTTTGCCTCTCTGATCTCACCTAAATTATCTCATACTCTTACACAGGAAATGACGCAGGCACTAACATAATCTTTGGATAATAGTATGACATAAATATTTTCACATACGATGCCACGTCATAAGAATTCAGTATTATTAATTGCATATGTTAATATCTTTTTCTTGGTCTTTCAAATTTATATGCACGCAAATTCATTTGTTTTTTTAGTCTGTCTTACACACTCCGTCTGTTATTCATATCGAAGAAACAATAAGTGTATTTCCTCAGAAACACAGTAAATAAAATCTCATTACCATATATTTCATACTGAGATACGATATCACCACAGTGGCGATATCATGTTTGGAATTACTGTTCTCCCATTTATGAAATGTATTTGCCTTAATATACGCTTTTCAAACCTGTATTTCCATATTTAGACCCATTTTATATTTTTCTTCTGCTCGTTCTCTCTCCCTCTCTCCTTCTACAACAGGATGTACAAATCTTAAAATGTGTCAGCTGTATAGCATCTAGCCGATTAGAGGACAAAGACAGGACTAAAAACGAACTTCAAACAGCGAAATGTTGAATTTTTTTTAACGAATCATGGAAACTGTCAAGGAATTTAACACGGTCTGAATTTACATGACCTGTTGCTATGTGACACCCATAAAATAGTGTATAACTATAATTCTCTACGAAAAACATTACATGTTTTTAAGAAATAAACTCGCGACTAAATATAATAATACACTTTGTAAAGCAGCAGTTATCACTCGGATCACAATCGTGTTTGAAACCATGGATAAATCAGATGTTGAGTATTGTTTATTGGAAACCAAAATTAGGTGACAATCGAAAATTGGATACAGCGTCTGCTATCGAACTAGATTGCATACTTGCCAAAGCCATACTAAAAATCACGTTAAAATGTAGAAACAAACAAATTAAAGAACGAGAATCTTTACAAGTAAACTCACAATCATTAAAATCTGTTCTTTAAAGATGCTACGCTCTGAAGTCTCTCATTTCCAACAGGTTTGTGATGTTTCTGCATCAACCCATCCCAACAATATCAACAGTAGCGGATTCAATCCTTGTATCATATTTTTGTTGAGCGTAATGTTATTTTATTACCTTGATCGTGTCATGTGTTACGTGTAGGCTCGTACAAAAGTAACAAAGAAAAAGGTGGAGCCAACAAGCTTTATAAATTTTAAAAAATAATTTATTTCTCTAGAAAACAAGGTAAAAATATGAAAAAGGACTTCCGGTTTGTGAATCTAATCCAAAAATTAGTCCTAGAATTTAAAAATATAAGTCCTATCCCTAAAAAGTTCTAAATGAATCAAAGTTCGAATCCCGATGAAGTTCCAAGATGGAAGGCGATGACGTCCTCTATAACCTGTTGTGTGCTGTTGTGTCAACAGTTCCTTGTTGAATTTTATGAATCAAGAATAATATTCCGGCTTTAGAATTCCGAATAATTTCCAATAAATGTCTTTGTCCAAGAATTTTATGAACACTGGTATTTTCCAGGGAATATAAATTATTAAATCCAAAAAATAGAAGAATTTTAAATCAAACTGGCATCAACATTAAAAACACCTTGAGCTCTGAAGGTGTAAACTACGAGTGACTATTTCACTACAAAACATCTGTTTTAACAATCAACTAAAACGCATTTTAGACTCCGTGATAGGTCACGTGATCCGAACAACACAGTAAAATAATATGTCAATTAGCACGTAGGCTAGTATAGCCTTAGCTAAGAATCAATGATTCCCACACTGGAAATGAACTTAAAAAGGTTGTTTACTACAGAGCTGACGCAAACCAAGAATTATCTTGATTACGACCAATGATTTTCACTCTGTGTTTACCAATTCAGAACAAAGGTCAGGAACTTGGTCAGCTAAAAATACAATGTAGCAATAGTGATTATTTACTAGAACTGAACTGAATGTTCTAGAAAAAAAAGTCAAATCCAGTCAACAAAGTTATCATTACAATAACATGTAATGGAATAAAAATAAAGTTAAAAAGAATTTAAAACTTGCAATTAAATTACATATACGTAACACTTTCCCCCATAAAGAAAAAGAAAGATTATATATGACGTAAAACAAAATTACGTAAGAAGAACTCTTATGAATTACACAAAGTGTACATGAAATAATATTTCTATGCAGGGGAAAGTGCATCTGTAATTAAATTGTCTTTTCCCTTGATGTGCCGATGTCAAGATTATATTCCTGTAACAACAAACTCTACCTTAATCTTTGATCTTTATTTTTCATCTTGTCGATGAAAGTAAGGGGTTTGTGATCACTAAACTCAACAATCGGAGAAGGAGCTGTGCCACAAACTTCCCCAGCTTTGTTGGGGGTGGGTTATAGTGGATTTTGGTTATCGTTATCTAGAGGGTGATAGCCGATGGTGTAATTGCCCGGATCAAGTAAATATCAATATAAAGTGTGAAACTTACAGGTGGAATAGATAGAGATCTGAGCAGATATATAAAACAGAATGACACGAGCCCCCGTACATGTAAAGACAATAAATTTAATAAAAATTCATAAACAATTGTGATAATACATTCCATTAGGAAGATACACTTCTTTTGAAATAAATCATTCAACGAATTTCAAACACAAATATACTTATACAAATAACCGATCTGTTTAAAGTGATAGAATTAGTTCATCATCGAATCGAGTGAAAGATCGAAGTCAATGCCTTGTACAGATTCATAACCTGATTGTTCTGGTTCAGTCCGAATTCACTGCGACTGTTCTTTAACTTCCCTGTGCCTGTACGTCTGGGTACTTTCCACTTTTCCCTACTCCAACTCTCTAGTGTCTCGCCGCTTTCGGCCCTCGGACTTTGGGTGGCTAGGTGGTTATGTAAGTACGTGATGCGTAGATACTTCAACAGGTAGATTCATGTATACGTCACGTGGATACATCGGTGAATACGTCATGTGGAGCTATCTCACCTTGTGTTTTCAAGCTTTACCGACAGAATTGTCCGTCGATTTTTCCAGACAGCCGATCCCTTGGATGATTAATTGCGAGTGAATTTCTTCTAAATTCGACCCGGAGTCTTCTACATTTGTTTTCTCTTGCAGAAATAAGTGTCGACTGAGCAGGACCTTTGCGGCGGCATATTAAAACTGAGAGTTTTCATGTGGAATCACGTCCCCTTATTCAGCGTAACCAATCCGAATTAAATATATCTCCCGCCTTAACTGGGCGCTAAAAATGTAGTCCACCTGACAACCTCAGATTACCAAATACTGATTCCTGGAAAACTTCAAACTGACAGCTTCGATACAGATCGGAAGTTAACCCCTATCCCTTTCAGTTAAATAAACGAAGGCTTAATTAAGAATCACTGCTCTCATGACAGATACATTACCAATCAGTGCATTATGGCGATTTAAACACGCGCCGGTCCCCATAAATCTAATTAATCGTTCACCTGCCCAACTTAATGTGTTCTTCATAGATCGACAGAAATTTGCACCCTTACACGCAGTTTAGACCCCGTGATGGGTTACTTGATCCGAACAACGCAGTAAAATAATATGTCAATTAGCACGTAGGCTAGTATAGCCTTAGCTAAGAATCAATGATTTCCACACTGGAAATGAACTTTAAAAAAGGTTGTTTACTACAGAGCTGACGCAAGCCAAGAATGACCTTGATTACGACCAATGATTTTCACTCTGTGTTTACCAATTCAGAACAAAGGTCAGGAACTTGGTCAGCTAAAAATATAATGTAGCAATAGTGATTATTTACTAGAACTGAACTGAATGTTCTAGAAAAAAGTCAAATCAAGTGAATAAAGTTATCATTACAATAACATGTAATGAAATAAAAATAAAATAAAAAAGAATTTAAAACTTGCAATTAAATTACATGTACGTAACACATGTAACTGTTGTTTTTACACAGTTTGAACGCTATTTGTAGTTACTACCTTATCCAGGGTTTGTTTTTATTACTGTTTGCCAGCTTAAGTGTTAGAAGAGTTGAATGTGAAACTTGCAACATTACAACTGTACCAATTGAGTACAACGGAATATTCCTATGCTGAGCTAACCACCACGTAGCAGTGGACATTAAATGGAGCAGGCATGATACGTTGTTAAGCATGAGAAATATCCTGTGACAATCTAGGCTAATGGTCGACGGCTTCTGATCCAAAAACAGGTTTATTGTGCTCTCTCTCTCTCTCTCTCTCTCTCTCTCTCTCTCTCTCTCTCTCTCTCTGTGCATGGAAAAATGGCTTATTGCCTAATTTCTCAGATTACTTATATGTGTACTTCTGAAGCAAATTGGAAGCCTTCACATCTACCCCATACAGAGTCATACAAAAGACCCGTTGTCAATCCTATCCAGCATCATAAAAAGTAGACTCGTCTCAATATAATCAGCATCTGTAATAAATTTGGTGAAGTTCCTATTGGTCTAAAGCGCTAGCCTTCACTACAATCTCACTCTGTCCGAGTCGGTTCAAGTCTTAGGCTCAGCCAATGTGGGTATGCGAGAAAATTCGCCAGTAGCTTTTCATGGGTGACTGGTTCCCACGGTAAGCTCCTGGCGTACTTTCTCACACACCCACATTGGCTGAACCGGAGACGAGAACGCACGCTGACAGAAGTGAGATGGCAGTGACCAGCAAAGGCGAGCGCTTTAGACAACTCGGCCACCCGTGGGCCTTTAATGGAAAGTTAGTACTCATTATCATTATTTCATGCTGCTAAAAGACTTAAAGTCTGACCCTTTAGACCAAAACATATTTCAGCTCCTTATCGACATTTGAGAGATTTGTAACATGATCAATACAATCTCTGGACAAGCTATTTCAGTACTATGGGAAAATCCCTCACATGTAGATGTTATTCTAGTAAATAAAACTCGGTATCTATGTTACTCTGTAAAATTTTACACCGGTATTAGTGACTTTCCTAAAATGATTTTTACAATGATAAAAGAAAGAGTACCTCCAAAAACCGGCAGTAAATTTACTTAACACAGTTTGAAAGATTTTAATCAGGAAAACGTCAATACCGATCTACGGACTTCATCTTTCCATGTAGCTTATATATTTGATTATCCCTGTGATGTCTACTGGACCTTTGAGCAATTAATGGAAATATCCAAAGAGTTCGTCTAGCTCATAAATATGAATAAACCTGGGACAAGAACCCGGGGAAAAAAGAGCTTTGAGATTTGTCTTTAATGATCTCGAGAAAACTTACTATGAACTCTCGAAGCTGGCAAATGTATCAGCCTAAACAATTAACATAACAGCCCCAAACCCGAACGCACAGAGAAGAATTTGCCATTCTCAATAAATAAAACCAACGCCTAAACCTGAATACTCTCCCTCCTCCACCGCATCCGACCACAAAAGAAACACTCAAATCTTACAGCACACTACCAGAATAGCACCCACAGCACATATATGTAACTGACATACATCACAGTACCCACACACCTACTCTCTACCCCCACCCCCACTCAACCCCACCCACCACCAATCCCGCCCCCAGAATTATCATATAGGGCTTTCATTCTGACTCAAGAAAGCTCTTTTTAGACCATTATTTGTGTGGTGTTCCTGAAAGTACATCAATTAGTGTTGTTTACAAACTCACGGCGTTGAAACGCCCGAATTGAGATCCCAAAAGTCAACGGCTGCTGCAAGCCAGTTTGATTCGGCAAATCTCGTTGAAATCACACTAAAAATAATAACTATCACAAGGTAGTAAAATTCACAACTCAGGACGATTCGACTCGGATGTGATTCTCACATGTTTGGCGTCAAGATAGGAAGCTGTCCGCTCAAAATAGGAAACTGGACAAAGATTTGAAACAAACTTAACCTGCTGCTTGTGTGAAAGGTCGGAACCTTGGTCAGAAGAAGAGGGAAGGGAACATTCGGGGCCATCTTGCTTTCTGTGGCTTTCCCTGGACACATGGAAAAGCGGATCATCGCACAAACTAAATAGCACGCAGACGCGTGCAAACTAATAAGCTGTGCATGCTAACAGGCGATATACGACTATAATAAAAAAAAAAAGAAAGAAAGGAGACTCAACGCGTGAAACAGAAGAAATGCATGAGCTTTCCTAAGGTCGGGAAAATTCTGTAATCCACAGCTTCACTTACACAGCTAGAAATTTGTTTAAGTCTTAGGTGCGTTTAATTTGTATTGTGTGCTTGACCTTTGCCCATGACTGAGAATAGAGCTTTGATGTGTACCTGATTATTGCCATGTGTGTAAGTAATACATATATTGTTTACTTATCTTTGAGTTCAAGGTCTAGCCTTATTTAGAAAGTTAGAATGTTCTGGAAGCAAGCTAACTTGTGACCCACATCGAGGTTATTTTACTGTGTCGTAAGATTGTATATAAGGTTGTGGTAACACATTCCCGTTTTAAGTTCAGTATGTGGAATCATTTATTGTTGTGTTCAGATATAATTTTGAAAAGAAACATTATCGTTCATTATTGTATTATGCATTGGAATTACATTTACCTTTTGCACTAAAACACTATTCTGGGATTACTGTGAATTCATTCAAAGACATCCTGGATTATATCACTGTGTTGCAGCAAGACTATTGGTATGTCAGCCTATTCAAGACTATTGGTACATCAGCACACTCAGAATTGGAATTTATTCGGAGCACTATACTTTTGGACTTGTGAGAGAACATTTAGGAATATTTAGCATTTAATTCACAATACCGTATGTTCCTTTGAAAGTTTCACTTTGTATTCAAGGAAAATTAAGTCACAGCTCCATTTATAACAGAACTTGCAAACTGTACGTCAAAGGAGCTAAAGCGAGAAAGACCCTTCAACAAATACTGTTTGTACCTGACTAACATTACATGGATAGACGTTCAGTGCACATTCACACTACTGACGCCGTCAAAAGCATTGCTAGTGGTCGCCCAATCTGAGAGCAAAGTACATCACTCAGCCAAACAGTGTATCAATTAAAAACCCAATGCTAAAAACAAAAAACACCTTCATTCGGCCCACAAAACGTTCAGCAAACCAATGACCCATGCGGTCAAAGAATCATTGTATTACATAAGATGCCAAACTGAACTTCCGAGAAGAAACTGGTTAGATCAGGCCCACGACAGGAGCAGGAAACCCCTGGCGCCAATGAAAGTTTGTATTCTTGACCAAATAAAGAGAGCATTAAAGAATCTACTAGACTCCAGAAAGAATATGGCGATCCTGGGAGTGTGCAGGATATGAACACTCGAGATCCCCTCGATATCGCACCCGAGAAAGCTCATAGAAGGCTCGTATTGACACCGCTTTCATCAATATCTTTGACGCGACAATAAAATGTAATTGCCTGGGTTTAAAGGCAAATATTCATGAAATTAGTCCTCTATTTGTAAAGCATGATCCAATAACTGTCTGCCTTGAAGAGGTATCTGTAAAGAAAAGGTTAATCTTACAAACTTCACTGCTTTCCAAAAAATACTGGCAAGGCTGCCTGTTGAATGCCCATCAACATAAACAACAAAACTCATCACAGCCATATTAATATAAATATTACTTTAGAGGCTGTACCGTTGCGTGTCCCTACACGCAAGTCCTTCTATTTGCTATATATATATATATATATATATATATATATATATATATATATATATATATATATATATATATATATATATATATATATATATATATATATATACCTAGTACCAGTCGATGAGCCCGATCTCCAACATCTTAATGAACAGGAACCTTCAACCAACCAACCATTTCAACTATAGACCCAGAGCATTAACAATGTCTTATTTGCAAAGCCATGGTATGGATGACAAATGGTCGACTACTCTGGTATCTCGAACCAAGAAACCTACTAGCTAACATTCATTGCGGATTCAGACACCAGAGAATCACAATAGACCGTCTTGTCGGACATGAAGCATTTATTAGAAAAGCTGTCATAAAGAAAGAACATATAGTTGCCGTCTTTTTCTACATGAAGAATGTTTATGACACCATATGGAAGTATGGCATAATAAATTACCTATTCAACCTAGGGTTAAGGGGACGCTTATCTAACTTTATGTCTATTTTGTAATGATATAAACTTCCGAGTTAAAGTAGGTAACCTATTTTCACTCATCCTAATCAACATCAAAATTAACAGCATAGTGTATTGTCTAAGTCAAGGAAATAACTGGTCTTCATATTATGTTGACGACCTTTCGTTTGCCATAGATCAAAGATTGTGAATACATATTCAACGGCAGCTACATATGAGCAGAAACAAAGTTAAGAAATGATCAGAAGAAATAGTTTCAAATTTTCGAAATTAAAAACAGCAAAATTTAATGCAAATTTTTGTACTCCAAATCACCACCGTGTTTATCAAAACCGCCAAAAATAATATTTGACCTTTGCGAATTCAGAAAGTGTTCAACAAATCCTCTCCTTTTTTTCAGAGTAAATTAATGGAATCAGAGCCTCCTTTCGTAACCATAGTCCATGTATGAGACGCATGCAAAGATGGAGACAAGATTGGAGCTGCGGCATCAACACTCGATGGCTGCATCTCGTGCCGATTGACAGATAAAGCTTAAATTATGACCGCAGAATTTGCAACTCAAAGCTTTGAACTACCCAAAAACTTCTCAAAAAAAACAATTTCACCATCTTTTCTAGCGACCATTCCACGCTGAATGCCTTGCAGAATCTTATATCTGGTAAACCGTTATTATCCCAGATATTGCAGAAAATTGATGTTGTCATACAACCTGGGAAGGTATCCTGCACTGTTGTCTGACTACTCACATTAGCATACAGGGTAATGAAATGTCATATAGAGCAGCATAACAACCCTGAAGTCACCCGTGTCCGAATGGAAGATTCCAAAATACTGACGTCAAATATTGGATAAATCATAATATTTGTCATACTTGGGAAAATATTCGAATGAGAACTCCACAAATCTATAAACATCAAATCCAGTATTAACGAGTGGCATAGCTCGTATAGAACAAACCGGAAGGACAAGATGGTATTGTGCCGATCGCGTATCGGACGCATCTGCCTGATTCATGCATACCTCCTGAGAGGGAAGGCTCGAATTGAATGCATACATTGGCAGTGGAAAACATTCTTGTCGAGTGTGTCAATTTCTACCCCATCATACAGAAGTTGAGGGGTTGGGTTGGGGGTGATTTTGGGGGGTTGGGGTTTGTTTCTTTTATGCGTGAACTGGTTGCAGACACTGCAGTAGAAAATCTTTGACTACCGGTATTTTTGGAAATGCGGTTCATACAGCAAATTTTAATCATATTATAAGGACATACATGTGTTTCCTTTACCTATTATTTTATATACATTTTACAGAATTTTAACATCTTTACGTCTTATATTTTTATATTGTTGTTATTTGAATAGTTTTATCTTCCTCAATTTTAGTACATTACTTTAAATCTTAAAACGATGTGGATCTTTATCTTTATTTGGCACGACACATACACTTTAGTGCTACATACAACCATACATTGTCCGTTTTCCCTGCAAAATAAGTCTCAGATGTTTGATTATATCTTTTATTTTAAGACAATATCTGTCATTTTGCACATCATATTACACTTTATATATCATATACATCTGTCATTTTGCACATCATATTACACTTTATATATAATTTAGTTCGTTAATTCACTAATTTAATACAGTGTCATTCATGGTGTACGTTAATGACAAATTATCATTCCAATTGGAAGACAAAGTAATAAAACTGTCATAATCTACGATAACCCGGATGTAATGTATCGTGTGTGTGTGTGTGTTTCGTTTTAGAGGAGATATCGTTCGCTGAGCAACACTCAGACAAGTGAGACATAACAAATAGCGCCCATGGAATAATGTCTAACTTCTAATTTCCGACGATGTGAACCGTTTAGTACATAGAAGTAAATCACAGCCCCCTGAGATAAATGTGTTGCAGGTGTGTTATGGATAGTAAACCGCTGCAAAAACAAATTCACCTCTAAACTTCAAAGGGTCAATAACATCTTCATTATGTGTCCTTGACTGATGTGTTGTAGATATACTCGAGACTTCTAAAGTCACTCGCATTGATATGATAGTTACAAATACTTTCAAATATTTACTAATTACAAACACATAGTCCTCAAACTGGTACGAAAATAGGTTCCTTAAAATCTCAGCATTATGGAAGTGGACCAACTGTCTCGTCAAATAATCAGAAAAGCGTATATAACTGACAAGTATTTTTATAAATTGTATGGAAGTCTATACATATGTTGAATTCTGACTGATCAACATATTGCAAATATTTGTAGATGGGTCTGTCGATGTTGTTGATGAATGTGGAAGACAAAATAGACCACTGTGCATATTAATTTAAATTCGCTAAAACGTAGTATTTACTTTTACACATGATAAGTGAGTCACACTTTCACACACACACACACACACACACACACACACACACACACATATAGAGTATATATATATATATATATATATATATATATATATATATATATATATATATATATATATATATATATATATATATATATATATAACAGTGTCTCTATAAATATGTTTTTGAGTGAAAGTGGAATGAAGCATTTGGAACTTAATAGTTTATTTCTGAGAAATGTTGCATGATTTCTAATCTTATTGTGGCAGGTCGTGGGGGGAGGGAGGATACATCTTTATACTGGTTACAAGTATAAATGTAGGTCGTCATAACTAAAACAGAACATTTTACTCACTTAATTTAGTTTGGCTTTTTGGGCTCTTTTCGTGACCTATTTAAGAGAAGCATGATTTGTTTTAGAAACAAGGTTTTCTTGCCTGTGTAACGATACCATTATTTCGAAATGGATCTGCCAAGAGTTCAGTTCTTTGTTGTAATTTTCTTATATGTACAAAATATTACTTTTGGAAATTCATATCAAATGGAATATATCTTATTCTGAAACGTTTAAGCAGGATAATTTATCAGTCCTATTAAAACCTAGTTGCCTAGTTGAGTAAACATTTGGTTGGGTGTACTATGCAAGACTTCTTTTAATGGGATGTTTTGTTTTTACCTAAGAAAATTAGCTAACGCATGCTCGTGGACAGAGCATTTGCATTTAATATTTTCTTGCAAGCCGTTTTCACTGACGTTATTCTTTGTGTAGAATAGAGCCGAACAAATTGACTGAAGGTCATTTCTCTCTGACGACAAGTATTAACTCTTAATGAAAAGGTTTTGCTGAATTTTATTGCCATACTGTCAGAACGTGATCCTTATCACTGCTTTTCCTCATCTGGGTTATTATAAACTCGTAAAAATATACCTAGTTTTACATATAAAATTCATTGTAATTTATATCAGCCTGCCGCACATGGCCATTTAATCAGCTACACAGATGACAAATATTTTTTGTAGATACTCTTAAAATATCTTGTATGTTCAAGTATGCAGTGCACTAAATTTAAGTTAAACAGCAATAGGGCTTAGGAACTTGTAGCTTTCTCTACTAGTTCGTTTTAATTTTACCATCAGAGCTGTCGACATATATACTTTCTCTTCCAACTGTTGTACTCTACATGTGAAAATTTAATCACAAAATATTGTCTTCGTTGTTATCTTGTAGAATATTAATTTACACTTGTAAAATATTGTAAACAATCTTAGGTATGTGATGTTTGGATGTGTGTTTCCGGCTATAGATTCGATAGAGTTTAGTAATTTTTGTTTGATTATGGTGAATCGGTGTTCGGTGTTCTGAAATGGAGTTATTAGCTGATTAGTAGGCACAGCCTTTATATTGAATCGTATTCACGCGGACCTGATCGTAATATGGGTTAGTTTTGTTAACTAAAGGATATTTTGGGATTGTTATGTATATCTATAATTTTGTAATTTTTATTCATGACTATAAATTGTAGCAATTATCTATAGCTAAATATTGTATAAGTGCATAGTTCTATTTTAAGATATTATGATTGTAAAACTGCGTAGGATCCATAGATGGTTACTTAAGTGTTTACAGTTAATAATAACAATATTAGTAGTAAACAAGATGACAAGTTTGGGTTTGTTTCCCATTGGACAGGTTGGTCAGGTGAATTCTTAGAAGAATTAAGTTATTTCCACTTGGATGGGTTAGGTCATGTGGGTTCTTTTCTATGTAGGATATTTGCAATTTGTCACATTCGAGTAGTTGCAAAATGCGTGTTTCACCTCTTATGCCTATATATAAATAGATAAAGCTGGACAATTTTCTCATTCTTATTTTTGCATTCTTGGTGAAAAATTCAGTATGCAGACGTACTTTATGTTGTATTTAGATATTATTTAAAAAGAAACATTTATTTGGATTTTTCAATGGAAATAGAAAGTGCTCATTGGACTAAAATAATATATTCTGGGACTATTGTAAATTTTTCAGAGGTGTTCTTAACAGTGCCGTTTTGATACATCAGGACTCTTGGCAGATCTGTGCATTTGAGGATTTGAAATTCATTTGGAACATTCTATTCTTCTGGACTTGAATAGAACTTTATGAAGATTATGTTGGAATCAATTTATAATATTGTAAATTCCTCTTATATTTGTATTTTACAACATTGATAATTAAATTAATTAAGTTTTCTGTTACTTAGTTTATCGCCATAGAGTCGTAACAGGATACTTTCACTTCTGTGTTTGATAATTACAGATTGGAATAATTGTGTATTATGCCTGCTTCGTAATACTTAACATGATATCCAATAAATCATATCAATGAAAAGTAAGAAAAACTATACAGGTGTGAAATTATCGCATTGTGAATGTGTGGTCTTTAGTTTGATTGACGCAAGAATTATTTGCTCGTGTTAGCAAGTCTTAAACCCCTACAGTTACAGGTATCTGTTGTAGTAATGCCGTTGTAAATAACGAAAGAACGATCCCAAACCAGACTCAAGCAGTACGTTTGACAATTTTTTCCCGCTTAGTCTTGCTGTGAACAAAAGAACTTGTTACAATATGTTTTATCGTGCACCATTAATCTCATTTTACTGACACCTCTTTAACAGCGGCAGTATGAAAATGACATTTTGACCGCATGTTCTATATATAATTGTCAAATATGCAGCCCAGTTAGAAAAGAAATAAAATATCGGTGTGACTTATTTATGTGTGTATTATAAATTATTGTATTCTTAGACAACAGGACAAATTTTGTGATCCTCATGTCAAACGCAAAGGTGCAGGAGGGCGCTAACATGCACAATAAAAAGAAATTCTTCATTCACTGTTTAAAACGGCGACTTTCAAACAATGAATATAATTAGAGATGGTATAGATATGTATAACACTTATTGAAATAACGAGTATTAAACGTCGATGGTAATAAGAGAGATGTTGAGACTAATTGACGGTAATTAACATATTACGAAAGAAAAGGTATATGCCATTTATCTGCAAATTCCTAAGAACAGATAACACAAAACTTTACCAGTACCTAGCTTTTTCATACTCAACAAAATTGTACAGAAATTAAAACATTGACCTGTGCGAGTCATCATTTTTTGAAGGAAAAATATCACTACAAAAGCTTATTTTCATAATACTGGTGACTTAAAAGATGTATTATATCGCTTTGTACAACACACGAACAGTCTAAATGTTGCACTAAATTTAAACAGTAGAGCTCTGAAATTAATGCTATTTCTTCCTTCTTATTTGACCGTCATTCGTTGAATTTCAGCTCCAGCCTGGAGAAATTCGATTATGCGAAAAACACTTGCATTTGCACTGTCATCTGTGACAAGTGACCCAGTTGAACGCTATTTTGTTTTTTTTTTTTTTGTTTTTTGTTTTTGTTTAAACAAATAGATTTTCGTTTATGACAGCCTCAATTCGTTACCAATGACACCCATTCCTAAAGTGTTACATTTCACCATATGACTTATTTTGGAGATTTACTTTATGTGTGCGTCTGGAATTCATGAATTTATCACTGTAATAACACTTGGGCAGAGTTCACATCTAGACGTGTAATGTCAGCGAGATTTTGAAATGGTTTACGTAATATTGAGTGATAAAATTCATAAATAAAAAAACGTGACACCTATTTCGTGCTGAGGTCTATATTTTATAAAAAGACACAAACATTAGTATTTTTTAAATAAAGTTGTTCTTATGCGTCTGAAATACAAGAAACCTTCTGTTTTGTTTTCAAAGGATAGTATACTCTCTTATATAAGTTTGAGGCTGTCGCTTTCATATCATATTACAAATCCATTTGAAAAAATGAAAGGGTGACTTCAAACATCTAATGTCATCGTTTGAAAAGGTAGAAACTGGATTACGTTACTCATGTTATGTTGCCAGATAGCTTGCAAAATCTGGCCCATTGACATTGCAAATCTCTAGAGGCATGGATATCAACCAGATATGCATTCTTGAAAACGAGACCATATTAGGGCGTCGTTGAAAAAATGTATAATGGGGTTTTGTACAGAGGATTTTATTAATACCTTAAGATAAAAAGATACTAAATGAATGTGCCAAAGCATATGGTTAGAAAGATATTAAATTTTATGCATGGTTTGTAGAAGAAAATAAAATTTTGTATTTTGAATTGTCACCTTATCAGAAGAATTTTTTTTTTATTTAAAAAAAAGCTATATTTGTATATGACTTCATTCGAGCCCAGCTCGTTTTCTCATACTGACAACCGAAATAATTTAACTGACATGATCAGGACTTTATCATTACAATCCAACTTTGTACTCTCTGAAATAACTACTTTTTCGGCTTTAGAATTCATTACCGAAACAAAATCAGGCAATGCCGGTAGAATCCATACTACTCAAATGAATGTAAGCACTTGTTTTACTTGTATAAAGGAATATTTCATTTGATCAATGTTTTCTAGCTGGATAAGTCATATTTACTTTCATTTCAACGTCCTAAAATGTATGAGATTTCTTAAGCAGTTTATCATTGTCTAATATTAACTTGAGGTAAATGAGCCATCACTTTATCTCAGACGAAAGAAATTGGCTTTTCAGTGCCTACAAAACCATTTTCTATCTAACCTGGCATATGATGTCGTATTTAGGCCCAAACAACAAACGTTGAGAGACCAGATTTCATACTTAAGAATTATTTTGTTATTGTTTTATCGGTATATCTAGTTAAGCGTGTCACTATCAAATCCCGAAGGCTTCAAAATATCCTTATCGTTAGTTTGTCTTGAACGGACAGATTTAAAATTCAATTTCAGTTGAACGTGCAGCACGTCATTTGCCTGTTTATATTTCCTATCCTTCAAAATGTCAATCTTTCTGCTTATGTCCTTTAAATGTCTGCTGATAGCATCACATGCATTTTCAAGAGTGTTCTTGTGATATTTTGTTGGCTGATTATGGGGTAGGATTCTCATTCTGCTCAGTCAGAATAGGTTGTACATGTGCATAAAATCTGCTTAGCTTAACAGTTAGTTCCTATGCTGAAGTTTACATCACTGCCATTTCTCTACGTGTCCTGACACAAGTCTAAAGAAGGAGTCAGTGTCATTTCCGTATGTGTCCTGATAAAGTTTACAAAATTGCATTAGTACAGCACAGTTTGTTTCCACTTTTCTTGCAATTGAGATATTAAATACATTCTTGAAATATCAAAATACAAGTTTTAAACAGAATCTGTCTTTACCATTTATTCTTGAATTAGGTCAGTGATTACAAATAATACATCAAATTTCAAGTCTTTAAATGGGTATGTAATAATTCATCTCTTTCTTTAGGTTTTCACATTATAGGTGTCACGATGTTGGGGTTACATATGATAAATATATGGATACATACTACAATTTTCAATATATGTAATTATATGTAATTTTCGTATGCATAATAATTATCTATGTGCAATGTTTTAAGAAGACGGTATTGATAGATTTGACATGTGTCTTAATCCCGATGTTTTCAGATCATGTAAACACTCATGTGTTTCTTATTTTTGCCCACTTGCATATCATTAAATTTTCCACTCTGTGCCCCTTGCAACGGGAAGTCTAATTTTAGGCCTTATGTTTGAAAAATGGAATTTATTGATATTCAAATTATCTGTATTCAGTCTATTTGTCATTTGTTTTTCTCATTGAAAAATCATTGGACATCGTGAAGTGTGTTTTCCTCATTTAAAAGTCATTTGAATCCTGCAATCTGTTTCTCTCATTTAAAATCATTGGCCATCCTGAAGACTGTTTTCCTCATTTACAAATCATTGGCCATCCAGCAGGTTGTTTTCATCATTTAAACATCATCGGATATCCTACAGACTCCGATATGTAGAAGAGGCTTAATAGAGTTACTTTTTAAGAGGTTACTGATGTAGACAGGACCCTTTGTGGCATCGTGTCTGACTCGTGACCTAAAGGGTCTCGATTGAGGTCCTACTATTGGATCAGTCCATGTTGGCTAAAAAGGTGCGCCCTTGAGCAAAGTCCTTTACTTCAATTGCCATGGCATTAAATAACCTATTTGTCTTTATATGTTCTAAACACCAAACCAAACCAAACCATTGAAAAGCATTAGAAGCAAAACTTTATCTTTCATGTAAAAGATTTTGACGCCACACGCAATTAGAACACTTGTTTCTAGATAGTCATGTTTTATTTAATGCAAACGGGATCAGACTTGGTGTCCTTATACTGCCTTAACTCATCTGAATTGTATTCTAACACATTCAAGAGAATGCTCCATCACTCTCCAAGGCTAGCAATGGTTGGCTGCCTCTTTGTGTCCTTGGAAAAGGCAGTTAGCATGATATACATAATAATGAGTAAAAAGAACCATAAAAACCGGCAAAAACTAAACAAAATCACCGTGTATGAATTTTTTTTTGTGTTGATTAATCATCAATATAAAAACAAGAGAAATACGTTAAGGATGTATATCCGTTACGTTTAACAAACAGATACTTGTATTCCGACTTTGCACACTAACATCAATAGAGGACGTGCAGCCTTTTGAGATTTGCTATGTTCGTGCCTTTGCACTGCCTCTAAAATCCTCCTCGACTTAAAAGACTGTAGTTCAAGCATCGACAATACAGCGCCAGATGGAAAGATCAGGCATCTGTATAAATAAAATAAATATGTGAAACTGTGTTTATTAATTGATATTTATATACTATAAAAGAGCAATTTCAACCAATGGCGATGGATATAAATCCGACAAATATTAGGATAACTAAGTAAGTGTAAAGTACAAGAGGCTGTTATATATTTATGGGATAACAGTATGTTAAATCTGTGTAAATTATATTAATCTGCTCTTATATTTCTATTCTTTTATACAAATTAACCATGTGTCACTTGTATTAATCTTCTCTTATATTTCTATTATATTATACACGTTTACCTTGCATGTTCTTCAATAATTACAGGTATATTTGCTTGAACTGCAAGACCATAACGTACACTACTAGCTCGTAGTCAATCGCGACACATTGGACAGCAGCGTACTAAGGGTTAAATGGCGCCTGGGGCGAACATAAAGGCGCCCGCGGTTATGGCCCTCCCTCCAAGACCTCTGGCGCACGGTCCTCACACCCCCACCCCCACCCCGTTAGAACGCTACTGACACTGGATAAAGAATATTAATACCTGTGTCAGATTTACGTTGGCCAGAAGAACAGAAGAACCCATTCTAGTTTAAAAGGACAGTCTGTATAGATATGAATCTATAGATGTGACCATTAAATGACTTCAAAGGCAGTGTGTTAAAGACAAATTTCCTTTCTGTTTTTATCGTGCTACATATTTCTGAAATGAATGGAAAGAAAACACAAAGGAGTATATTGAATGAGTGATCAATAATGAATGACCACCAAGTTGACTTCACTAAACGGACACAATTATACGGAACTATGCTGTACGATAGACTTGGAAAAGTATAAGAAAATCATTTCAATAATCATAAATTAACATAAAGTTGCTGCTATTAACTTAACTTACACTAAAAAGATCACGCATGTATTACTCACTGATTGTGTGTTATTCTTTTTAAAGGACCTTTAAAGAGTCCATTGGTTTTAGCCATGGTGACATGTTGTCATGTAGTCTTGTAGATGTCCAAATATGTCATAAAGCTTTGTGAAAGGGAAAAGGGTACAACTGAGATGATCCATTATTACGGAAGTTGAAGCAAATATATGAAACTGGTTTAAAAATTACACTCAACCGCATTGCATGTATGTATGTACGTACGTATGTATGTAGGTGTGTGTGTGTGTGTGTGTGTGTGTGTGTGTGTGTGTGTGTGTGTAGGTAGGTAGGTATGGGGACGGTTGCCGCAGTTCTTCATTTTAATATTTTAAATTTTTAAATTTACCTTTGAATCGGTAGCATAAACCCAGTATTGTTATATATATATATATATATATATATATATATATATATATATATATATATACTAACACATTATTCATAATACCGATGTGGCAGGTTAACCAATAGTATAGCATGCTTTACCAGACTATATAAGATGGAGAGAACTGGTTGTAAAGAGTCAACTGTGGTGCCCCAACGATCTCTTGGGTTAATGGATTGATGATGATGATGATGATGATGATGATGATGATGATGATGATGATGAGCAGATCATATTTCTGTAAGGCTTGGGATATTAAGCGATTGCCAAATTTAACATTCTGTAAGATTTTCAAGCGTTGAAAGGGACCTCGAAAAGATAATGAAATAAGTTTGTTTAGAGGTTTTAATATAGTGCAGTAACTGAAGTGCGGTTGTAACTTCTGCGGTAAAGAGTAAGTCTGTATTCGGTAACAGGTTGAAGATGGCGTTATGGGGCGTTGCAAGAGCAGCTGCAACCTTTTATCGATCTTTCAAACCGTCTTAGAGATGAATGTACATGATGCTCTTTTTGAATTTATTCTCATAAAGAAGAGGATTGGTTGCATACGTTTGTAATCTGCAAAAATCAAATATTATGTTTGGGGCCCTTAACAACCAAGCTGGTGATCTTCTGACAAATTTCAGGATTGGCAAACCTGATTTTGCTGCTTGTAGATGAGAACGAATTCGTATGCGAAAAGGTGGAATGAAATTCCGTGTCTGACCGTACATGGCTAATTATTAATTTGGCGGACAGACGAGATCAAATTCTGAAGAGTCAGTTTTGGTTCGTCTGTGATAAAGTGATGGTTAATTTGCCACAACATCGAGACTTTCAGAATCGGAAATTTTGAATCTTCTGAGCCAAGTCAAGAATCTGAGGTTGATATTTGCAAATTGAAAAAATACAAAATTGAGCCGTAATAAGCTTTTAATCCTACCGTGCAACAAGAGTAAGCATTACACCTTAAGTACAGACTTTTAATGGCATATTTGACAGTGTGACACGAATCTGCGACGTATTTACCGTCTGGACTTAGTGCTGATGAAAAATGAAACATTTGATATCATGGTGGAATTTAGATCGAACAAGCGTCATACAGTCTTGCCAAAAGTGATCAACAAATGAGAGGTTAGTGCGCCTGTCATTGTGCACTGGGATGACTAATTAAGGCTCTTAGTACATCGGTTTGCCGCTTTGTACTTGTCTCAATATTCCGATACTTTTTCGTCTGACCCAGATGTACACATCCTTAGTACATGTTTTTATCTTTGCTACTTAAATATATCTTGTATCAAGTTTTTATACACTCTGAAATTTGTCCTTTGGAACCATTTCATTCTGCAAGAGACATTTCTTCTTTAAATTCGAGGAGATGTGATTTTATTTCTTTGGTGTAAATATTCTTTCTCTTGATGGGCTACCGAATTTATCCCGTTTCGTAACTATTTCGATATAAATTGTCTATTAACCTGCACCAATCTACTGTTCCCTAGATAAAATTTGATTGTTTGTATTACCGTTTTACTTTCTAGGCAAAAGACATTAGTATGAATTATTTATTTTGGACAGCATCCCCTGCGGCATTTAAAGCTTTTCTTGTACAATTACGACAACTTTACGTAGCACCTCTGACATTCAAATAGCAGAATCATACATGCTGCTAAATAGTCGGTTCAATTAAATATAATTCCAATTGTCATGGATGGACCGCATTTTCTGCAGTTTGGTTGGATGTAAACGGTCACGTAAAACTGATCTAGAATTTTTTTTACACATCTAAAAATTGTGCGGACCAGGTCATTTTATATGAAGTTTTGTCTGTAACAACGCCTTACACCATAATAATAACAAATAACATGTCCCCACCCTTCCACCTATGTGATTTCAGATCAAAATTTAAAAACACCAGATTAAAATCGCCCATTAGAAGTTAAAACAATGTAGTTGCATAAACTTAGCTGCACTTCAACACTCACCCCTTTTGCCGAAAAATGCATACGGCAGACTTTGCAAGCCAGTCTTCAGAAATTATTGCATTTCGCATCGATAATATGTTCCAGCAGCTGTTATTAAAGGTCAGGGTCATATGACGAGCAAGAGATCTCATTAAAAAATGGAAACGAGTTTCATTTTGAAAGATCGAAATACGCAGAAAGCAAGAACAGCGAATGCTATAACATATGTCATAGGCAAGCATAATGTTAAAAACAGGAATAGCATGGTTTAAATAGCATCAACCTTTTTTTAAATTAAAAAAGTTATTATTACAAGCTCCTTAGATGGCATTATCAGCTTTTACACTCTACCCTACATTACTACATAAAAATCAACCACTCTTAGCTAACGAATATAAGGCTATATATTCTAATTAAAGAAAACTTAAAGCTGTCTAAAAGTGAACGTTTTCTTTAATGAAGTCTGCTGATATATAATGACAGAAAGAAAGTAAATTGGAATGATAAGGATTAAATGATCATGGTTTGGGTATTTATCGATGTGTTAATTTTACCTAAGCCTTCGGTCTTTATTTATTTTGTGAGTGATTCAGTAAAATTTTCACATCGATAAATATCGATGATCATGTAATCCTATAATAAACCTTTGAAGAGGAGTGGGTTATCCTAGTATCTCCCCTTGAGTGCCTGGGGATGTAAAATAGGTCTGAAGCCTCCTCCTCCATGTCGTAAAAGGTGACTAAACGGAGGCAACCCTTTTGCCGTGGGTTGCGTCCCGTGTCGTTGGAGTAGAAGATACTGGTAAATAAGTTGACTATGATTCAACACTCTAATTTGGCCTTAGATTCAGCTAGACAAGTGGTCAGAGCGGCCTATCTGACCAATTAACTACTCACGCCAGGCTTCAGATGCTATGTTAAAGACATTCAGATTAACTGACAGATATACCTTTCAAAGGTAACCTCTGTTATTAAAGAACCCTGTGTATCCCTGACACGACAAGTAAAATAAATGAACATAAATCTATCCCCCCCCCCCCCTTGTTGAGACCGCGGCGCTTAGGGAGCACAGGTGATGAAAAAATAATCTTTCATTATGGGAAAACAAACCAAAACATCAGCTAGTAGTGTGAGACCTGGTCTTAAAAAAAGACTAATAATAATTCAACTAGCCATTCAGATGAGGAATCTCGTCCAAGTCAATAAATTTTGCAAAGACTCCATATCACTGAAGCCAACGACAAGAAAGAAAAACTGACCAAGATGTCGTCGTTTGTGATAACTAATGCACTTCGGGGCTTGTCTGGAAAGTCAAAAAGTGAGAGAAAACAAAATTTCGGCTAACAAAATGAAATTCATAACTGACTCGTTCTCTACCTAAACGCAAGTATCTAATCTCGCCGACAACATAGTCATTTTTATTGGGGTTTTTTTTCAGTGTGAATAGAGGTCCTCGCTCAATGCAGGGTTTCGATGTTCGAAGTTAACAGATTTAGACAACGAACATTACTGTTTGTATTTCGTAAATCGTTTATGAAGTTCCTCATACGAGAATGCTGAACTTCCTGTAGAGTTGCATGATGGTTGATATTAATTAGTAACCAGAAATAATTAACAATTCTTGTCACCATATTTTTGGGTTGGTGTAAATCACAGCTCCTTATGTACGCAGATGATCTAGTTTTAATATGTTCCAGTACAGAATGTCTTCATAATTCATTAAACATGCTGCAGGTGTGTATTTCAGAGGAAACTCAATCTTAATATTGAGGTTACTATGGTTATAATTTGTAATAAGAATGGTAAAAAGTTCGATAAATTTATTTAAACGCATACCTATAATGGTGTATAGGCTGATAGCATGCATAAATACTTGGGAATTATAATTAAAGCATCTGGTGAAATTGATTATGATTCATTGTCAGAGAAAGGACTGAAAGCTGTGCTTACTTCGATGTAAACGTATTCTCAATAAATCTTAATTTAAACGTCAGTACAAATTTATTTGATGCGTTAATTAAACATAGTTTAAAATATGGATGTAGAAACTGGGACACCATGACTATAAACATACATATGCTGAAGATAAATACAATGCTAGAATATTTATAGGATACTGCAAGCATGTGGGAAGCCGCGTTCGCTCAATTGGTAATTCAAGGTTCGCAGGTGCGATACTCGCCGTGCCTATCCCAAGTTGGCATCTCAGCTGTATTCCAAGGGTCTTGGGTTCGATATTCGTCCCGGTCAACCCAGGTTGGCTGCCGCTATATTTCCTTGGGAAAGACCCCTGACTCCCAATCCCACCGCATATAGTATTACAAGAGTGTGAAAGTGCCATTAAAAGCAACCAAAAATATTGTTCTTGCGAAAAGCATGCAGATCTCATTTCCTTAGCGTGATATAGACAAAAATCTGTTAAACGTGCTGTTACAACAAACATAAATAATACTGCAAACATCTATTGGACATTAATAAATACAGCTGTAATTAGCAACTACAGCGAACTTTGGTTTTATCCTCAGAAAATATATTTAAATTTACAGATGACACAATACTGGTTTCACTCAATGGAACTGCCAAGTACTTCATTAACACATATATGCACCAAGCCAAAATTACGACCACACTAGCAATTCTATTTAATAAGTTTAGGTTTTGGGAATGTTTGGAATAATACAAGTACTCATGGCGGTGATTCTCTAACGGAGGCTTGCATGGATAAAATGATATCTCGATACAAGTCATGGTGGAGATCTAGTTCAATTAGTAACCGTCTTTACTCTCTTATACGTAGAGTCAGACTACAAACAACAAAGATCCTGATCTGCTGTAGAATAATGCGAATACAAATCAGGACCTGTGTTGTTTGCTCTACTGATTACTCCTATCAAATTGCATTATGCGACGGCAGAACTAGGTCTGTGCAGTTTGCAGTTGGACTTGTCTTATCAGCAAGTATATACTGTATCTTTTAACTCTTAAATAAAACAAGAATTCTGCATTAACCACAAGTTTGCTTCTGTAATCGTTGCTGTACCTCAGTTTCGTTTGAGTTTGTTTTAAAGATCTAATGTATAGTGTGTGTGTGTGTGTGTGTGTGTGTGTGTGTGTGTGTGTGTGTGTACTCTACCTTTAAAGATTTTACATGTTACCTTTGTACATTATACAGAATTTCACGTTTTTAAAAACAATTTGGAGCATAAGTCTCTAGCTGGCACCTTGTAACCACTAGTGTGCTGCGGAGCTGTAAACGCTTCTTCATACACGCTGGAGACTCACTCAGTCGTTATACATTTTTTATTCATGAACTACGGGCTAGGATTTGAGGATGTGAACACTTCGGCATGCTCAATAAATTGTAGCAATGTTTCGTTTGTAGTGCAACTTCTGCGTTGTTCCAGAGAGATCTTTCATTACTTTGGATATTACTGAGGGCGGCATGCGTTGTTCCAGAGAGATCTTTCATTACTTTGGATATTACTGAGGGCGGCATGCGTTGTTCCAGAGAGATCTTTCATTACTTTGGATATTACTGAGGGCGGCATGCAGATGTGCACAACGGTTGTTAGAATTTCGGTACATGCCAGTGGGAGGAAGTAGCTGTTGAAAGTGGTTGTACATCAAATGGGAGTAACTCTTGAGTTGTTAGCTTTACACTTATGAGAATCTGCACGTGTGATCATTAGCCCAGATGTCAACACAAATCAAAAGAAGCACTAAAGGAGACACCTAAGTCATAGCATAGGATGGGGTGGAGTGCATCATATATATGTGTGTCCCCTGATAAATAATAATAATTTGGATCCCCACCCATGTCCATATATTAGCTTACTGGACATGCAAAAACAAATTTAGATATGCAAGTGACATTGGCCCCAACATCTATTCCTATCCCCAGGGATTTAGCCCTCAAGTTATAACTTTGCACCACACACACACACACACACACACACACACACACACACACACACACACACACACGCACGCACGCACACACACACACACACACATTCACTTGGTGTGAAAAGAAACGAATTTAGATATGCAAGAGATATTGTTATAAGAGTCTATCCTCAAACCCATCGCTTCAGCCTCTAGGCTATAACGGAAAATATCATCTATTGTAGTGATTTATACACACTTTACTGGACATGAAAAGGACGAATGCATATATCGAGCCAACATAGGAGTTTTGAGTCATCCTTACCTCTAGAGACTTTATCCGAGTTCTGTAGAGGATCTTTATTTAAGAGTTCACCGTTCCATATAATGTTTTTTTGTACATTCAAAATTAGAAGATGCATCACCATTAAAAGTGTCGAAGTTAATTGGCTTCGTGAGTTGAAGAGCAGAGTTGGCAAACTGCAACAATCCTGTTGCGTTTTGTCGTATATGCCAGCGGAAGGAAGTCGTGCTTATTATTGCAGCTATTTAAGCCGAGAAATGGACCAATGGATTTCCATGAAGTGATAGCTTTAAAAAGAAAAGAACATGAAGCGATGGTGTTGTACGAAGCAGAAACGTGTGCCTGGGAAAATAGCTTAAGTTAAACAACAGTACAACTATAAATATACCGTTAGGTTATCAGTGGCATTCAGTTAATCAGAAACTGCTAATGGGATAATTTTGATCCTTAATGCCTTTATATTTGATAGTGGATAAAATCCGTCCAGATAGTCATTTATGTGTTAGGAATAAATACTTCTACAAAGATAATTTTCAGAAATTATTTGATAACAGAGTTGGAGAATTTTAAGCCAAGATAAAGGACAAGACTGGAGTAAACGAATCTTCTGATGGATCAAGCCCGTAGGCTAATGTTACGGTTGACTTGTATACTTGCCTCTTTTGGACTATATCAACGGAATCTAGTTAAACGCAAATATGAATTTTATGTATCGGTTTTATCTATGGTTCTTGGTTTGTATCTTTGTTTGTTTGGTTGGGTATTTTTTATATAGGAAGATGGAGTTCGGCAGTGAGTACGGCAATACCAGGTACAATGTGGCATTTAAAGGACTGTGGTTCAGCAAACAAAAACCGGAAGAGATATTTTGTATTACTATATTTTTGTTTCTCTAACTGAGTCTCTTTTCTGTCTCAAAGTCATTAATTTGAACATGACACTTCAATCACTACAACGCAAAGGAAAATCATTGATATTCTCCAGTGGTAATTTAACGTATTTTTAACTCTTTGCCGAAATAGTTGTTAATTAATAGGTCTTCCCCTCTGATCGCTTTTGTGTCATTTTTACACGTCTGTTTGAAAATAGCATGCATTCCATTACAATGAATCTTTATCATATATCATGTTAACTGTCAAATTAGGAAAAGGAACATGATAGATAATTCAGTTTTCATCGCAGCTGACAAAATGTTTTCTGTTGAAAGGACAACAAACAAGGCATAGTTATCCTGTCGCCAGTGGTAAATCGACCTACAGTTTTATGCGGGACAGTAATGTCTTGCTTTCATTTTCTAATTTATCATTCCAGAAATCTTTGACCGGACTATTATTAGACAGGTTATTATGAAGCCTCCATCTCCCCCTTCTAGACAGAAACATTTAGACTAGCAAGAGACAAAGTGCCAAGTAATAACTGGCTACTGCAGCTGATTTCTTATCTATGGTGATATTTCATTCTTCGAACTTTGATTTCAGTGCCTCTTATTGGCATCAAGAAATCAGTTGTGATATATATCTGTCTCGTTTTCCCAAGAACAATTGACTTCCCGCCTCTTTAAATATTGTTAACATATACTATACCAGTCTATACCAGTTTATCCCAGTCCATACCAGTCTAAGATTAAACACACTGTGTAAAATACGTGTACTTTCTAAAACAGTAATTTTACTTTTTAAAAACAATTCTATCCAACTATTGTTTCCTTCCTTCTAAAAAATATGTCCTACTTAGATCAGAAATCATCCCAAACGTTTTAACAATTTTAAAAACAATGGCTAGAGATATGTATTTACATGCAAGTTGGAAACACTTGTGTATTTTATTCTGGTGTTTTTTATTCTCCCTTTTAATTCAAGTACATTTCGTTATAGTTGTTCCATTTCTCGTAGTGCCTTGATAAATGATTGATTGATCTATTTATTTCTTGGATCGAATGTTTCGTATCCTCTTACACATGTGATGCGTTTTAGTACGACTACAAATATGAGTAATGGCAAACCACTTTGAAAGTGCTTTGACAGAATGAAAGAGAAACCAGCTGCTCTAATTTCTTAAATTCTTTCCGTTGCATTGTTACAAGCATTGCCCGTTTCCTGTCAAAACTATATAATATATGTCCTAATTTCTTACCAACTCAGGCTGGCTGTTTTATTACTGTTGTCTGTTTTATGACCGTTGCCTGTTTCATGAGTGTTATCCGTTACATCTTGGTTAAAGGATATAGAATTTCGAAAACAAGAAGTAAGCTGCTGGGTGATTGAACATAGTTTATGAATACAACTGTATTTCCAACCAATCGACTCATTTTTGTCAAGAAGATACTTTCCCATGAATATTTCCGAAGTTTATGTCCATTCACACCGTTCCCAATCCGAAGGAACTACCATGATAAAATATATTTTTTAATGGATAGTGGCTGAACAAATCAGTTAAATTTTATCCAATACAGTCCTGTATTGTTTGAAAGAATAAAAAGATTTATTACAGTTGCCTTCTTTACTGAACAATGTATTACCATGAATTCCATGAATAAACTTCAGTTAAACTTCAAAGTGTAATACTTCTAAATGCTTTTATCGTATTTGATGGGACAGTGTACATATTTTATAAGTTTTACATAGAAAACTAGACAGAAATGGGTATGTTTTACAGACTTTGTGTTAATTAAGTGTACACACTTGTAAAGTGTGCTGTAGCAAAGTTCTAAGGCTTAGATCTGAAAATGCTACTTCCTTTTTCCTCTGACTGTTGTCGAATGTAAATGTGGATGCGTTTGTGGTTGCCACAGGTGCAATGCAACGAAAAGAAAACTGTGCCTGTAGGTATGAAAGCAAACGACATTGGCGTTTACCTATAATTAGAAGCATCTGAACAGTGTATTACTTTGAAAAGAATATTTTGTTATTGATATTAAACAACAGGTGTACAAAATATAATTATCAGGTAATTTCCCTAATAGGTAGCGATGATTATAATATATCGTATGGAATATACCAGTAAATGTTGTTTTCTTGGCTGCGCGTGCTGCATATCGACCCGTTCATTTTTTTGCGTGTACCCGAAGTTGAATTGGCATGCTTCAACGCTACAATTCGCCGGAAGTCGAGACAAATGTGGGTTTGTTGTTAAGTTCTAACGATTAGTTTTTGTTTTGGTCATCTTCTAAAAACAAATTCTTTTGACATAATGTAGTGACAATTACATCATAAACAGACAATTCATAACTTTATCGTGGCCTCCGGTGGCCGAGTGGTTTAAGGCGATTGCATTTACATTTACCACTGTCCGCGTGAGTTCGAGTATCAGGTTCGGCTTACGTGGGTGTGTGAGAAAGTTTGCCAGTAGTTTTCCGAGTTTTCCCGGGTTCATCCTCCATTAAATATACTGGCCGCTATGTATAGCCCAGTCTGTGCTGAAAATGACGTTAAACCCTTAACAATCAACCAACCTACCTTTATCGGATCTAACACGTTTCCCATCGATCTTTATGTCAAATTCTTTAAAAATACATATTAGTCCTTTTGAAGAAAACCTGACGTAGACAAGGAAATTATTGAGAGAAATCGATAGCCTTTTTTTCGCCTCTGTGCTTGTAGAAAATTGTAGTCACAAATCGAAGTATCATAGTAGTCACAGACTGAAATATCGTAGGGTTCGGATGATCCTTGTGCGAGTGTAAATCTCTGTCTATGCATGGACAGAGATAGGGGTGGGGGAGATGAGAAATATGAAGTGCAGTTGTTTCCCTTGTAAATATTATCATTTCATTTTATTTCAGTGGAATATTTGGGACCACTTCCCAACATTTATAATTTCTAAGATTGATTTTCGTTCTTGTTACCAGCATTATGGTTATGTTAAAAATACACTACTTTAACCTACCTGTGTCAGTTTCAAGACAGGTGTTGTATTGCTTAATGTTATCAAATGCTTTGCCATTGAGATATCTGAAAACTGGAGAAAGGTCCTTCTCAGTTACAAGCTCTCGAGTAATATACTTGGTCATTCGCCTCGCTTCATTTACCAGTGGTCACTCTAAGTAAGCTGGCCTCTGGAATTTTCTCTTTTGGTTCCACAAAAGATTACCATGTTCCATTTTATGTGTAACAAAGGATTTCGCGTGAGACGCGTTAGTCGTAGTTTTTGTATGTAACGAAGGGTTCTGTGGGAGACGTGTTAGTTATTGTTATTTATGTGTAACAACGGGTTCCACTGAAGACGTGTTAGTTGCAGTTTTAGAAATTGGATAAGAGGTGGAGATCACGACCTCAATAATGTAAGCATTACAGTTGATTTATTGGGAACTATCACACCGGACTCTTTCTGACTACTAAGAAAGAGTACAATCACAGTCACCCACCCACCCCCACCCCACAGCTGCATGATGTTAGAACCTATACACTAGTTCTTCTTGTTACTGAAGGTCTTCCAAAAGTCTTTTTGTACAATTAATATAATAATTAATCCACTATATTGTCAGTTACGAATTATTACTTGTACGACTAAAACCAAGCACGCCATGGTGATATGGTATTGCTTGGAAATGAATGATGACTGAAGCAAAAAAAAAAAAAAAAAAAAAAAAAAAAAAAAAAAAAAAAAAAAAAAAACAACTCTTCTATCTTCTTGCTCTGTTGGTGCACGCCAGTGAGAGTAATAATGATTGCCCCTGTATTTAGAAATAAATAGATAATCTGAAAAGCATGCAACAGATCTTTATAGAATTATCGTTTTTGTTTTATGGTCTGTCCATAAAGATTATGTTGTGTGCATTTTTAAGCGATAGCATCTCCATAAATCTGCCATAAAATCGTGAGTCGATGCTGAAGGGGAGAGTGGAACGGATCCAAAATGTTGCACACACTATATATCAAAATAGCACCAACTACGCTTAAAAAATCGGCTGTTAGCAGGTGAAATGCATGTCAAACTGAACACATCTGGAATAAATAAGAAAAGTGTCCCTTTTCCTCTTTATTTTAGCTTAAAAATATTTTACAAACATAAGCTGATAGAATAAAAGTGTTTTAAATGCATGTATACGATCCACAAGGAACAATATACACTCTACTCCTCGAGTGTTTTGACGTAGAGTCTTCTGCATTATCTTCGACTCATAAATTACGAGAGAAAACAAATTAGACGTGACATCATGCCTTCTAAATTAGGTCAGACTGACACGTATAACCGATGTGTATATATATATATATATATATATATATATATATATATATATATATATATATATATATATATATATATATATATATATACACAGCAAAATGCGTGTCTGGTATATTCTAACTCCCAGTACCAGTTTTGACTGAGACCGATGTTGCATGTTTACCAAAATAATCCAAACGTAATGATCCGTATGAACTGTTCCTCCTAGAAGAAAGGCACATCGGTTATACGTTTCCTTTTTGCAGGATATATATATATATATTTCATAGTTCCGTCTATTCTGAAATGCACACCTTATGGGCCTTTTAATTCATGTCCCCTTACAATTGAAATTAATTTAAGTTCATAAATACCACACAGCAACATTGTTTATAATGCAAATGATAGAACTAAATAGGCACAAAATCGAAAATATATATTCCGTCAAATATTTTTGTTTTTCAATAGACTTTACGCCGATCTTTGTTTAGAGAGTTATTTAATATTTTGGAAATATATATATATATCCTGCAGAAAGGAAACGAAGAACAAACTAAGATTGTCTAGAATTTTGCATCATTCACCTTGTATGCATACCCACTAAGGAAACTGAATCAAAGTAAAAGAAAATATACCGAATAGCATCATAGGATGATATTAGTGACCCCAAGATACGATTATAGAACAGAATGTTTGCTCGTGGAATCTTGACAACTGTTTTACAAAGAAATACAAGGCCCTGTATTGTTTATCATGTTTTTAAGTATAGCCATTCCAATAAGAAACTGAAGATGAAAATAATTCAAAGCCTACCTTTTTTATTTCCGCACACTGAAGAGTGACACAAATACATTCCATCTGGAATGTTTGTCCACAAAATTTCTTTACCACGATAATTCGCCATACCATGATGAAATTGCGTTTTTAGTTGGGTTTAATACTCATATCTCAGTGATTTTAATTCAGTCGTAGTTTACACCTTTAGAGTTCAAGGTGTTTTCTTATGCTGACGCCAGTTTGATTTAAATTCTTCTTTTTTTGGATTTAATAATTTATATTCCCTGGAAAATACCAGTGTTCATCATAATTCTTGGACAAAGACATTTAGTGGAAATTATTCGGAATTCTAAAGCCAGAACTATATTCTTGGTGACTCAACAAGGAATTGTTGACACATCAGCACAAAACTGGTTATAGAGAACGTCATCGCCTTCCATCTTGGAACTTCATCGAGATTCGAACTTGGATTGAATTAGAACTTTTTAGTGAAAGGACTTATATTTTTCAATTCTAGGATTAATTTTTGGATTATATTCACAAACTGTAAGTCCATTTTTATATTTTTACCTTCATTTCTATGGAAATAAATTATTTTGCTAAATTTACAAAGCTTGTTGGTTTCACTCTTTTCTTTGTTACTTTGTACGAGCCTAGTCACGTAACAATAATAACAATTGTTTTATTTCATTTTGGCTTAATTATCCTGGTCTCTTCTTTAAATAATTATGATAAATTAACGAAGGGACAGTTTTTGTGTCCTTACTTTTTTCATCATCGTTTTTACCAAATAATCTGTGCATAGCACTGCTTGACATCTAATTTACCAGACAACTTCTCAATTAAGACTGTGCCTCCAATTCACGTTTTTGGGGTGTTCTTTTTTATCCCGAGGTCAACCGACATGTACATCAACAATCAAATCAAGGCGACTAATAAACACCCAAAGGTGAAGGATAAAAACAATCATTGAAGAACTGGGAAAGTATCTGATCCGGATTTATTTTATTAAATGAGATTAACAAGGCCAAGTTCAGCTACAGGCGAAGTTCTCTAACACTGGGGCAAATTTCTTCCTAGGGACGTCATTGAGTATTAATTGGCAGCTTTATGTAGCGTTAAGTTGTTAGTCCATAATAATAATAATAATAATAATAATGATAATAATAATAATGATAAATAAATAAATAAATAAATTAGTTGATTAGAATTTTAAGAAAATGAAGCACCGCGGCCCTAAATTATGGTTCGAGTTTTCGGTCTTCAGTGTTCCAGTGGTTGTGGTTAAGAAAATAAGAAACATAACAGATAAATTATATGCTGTTTGATATATGACTGAAATACATAGTATGCTGTGATTGAAATAAACAATCTGCTACAGTTTACAACTTTACAATGCGAAAACTCTGTCTGGATGTATAGTTCTGTATGTGTTGGTGCCGGCTTTCTGAAAGCTTCATCACATTCGAGAGAACAGGCTTTGATCAGTTGCATAAAAATAAACCGAAGGGGCGCTGATGATGGTTTAATCTCTAGACTCCTCTCTGTGACAATTGTCTCCGTCAACCTCGTTAATACATTCATAAATGCAAACTATTCTGGATCAGTTGGGATGAACGTCATGAAGAAATTGTGTATTTTTTTTTTTTATACTCGGCTTATTTCTAGCACAGATATCACATTATTTTGTGTTGCACTCGTTTTCCAATTGCTGAGGACAACGAGGATGCCATTTAATTTTGTGAATTGCGTGAAGAGGCTACTTTCAAATAGTTACCATGCGATACATCATTGTCATTGAATATTTCATAGTTCCGTCTATTCTGAAATGCACACCTTATGGGCCTTTTAATTCATGTCCCCTTACAATTGAAATTAATTTAAGTTCATAAATACCACACAGCAACATTGTTTATAATGCAAATGATAGAACTAAATAGGCACAAAATCGAAAATATATATTCCGTCAAATATTTTTGTTTTTCAATAGACTTTACGCCGATCTTTGTTTAGAGAGTTATTTAATATTTTGGAAATATTTTCAAATTAAAATCAAAGGGAAGTGTGTATGTGTGTGGATGTTTGGGGTTTGTGACTTTTGTGAATAACTTTTTACTGTGCCTTTAAAGTTGCGGGACATCTGAACGGATTATTGAATATATGCCATTATTCAGCCCTCTCTGGTACAGCCAACACTGTATCATTATACTCATCTTTTAGCCAATCTTTGTCTTACGTTAAGTGCTTTGTTCAATATACTTCACAGCAAGTTACCTCCCTTGGGTAGGATGAAGCAAGTCCCACAATGCTGTGAATTTAGTGGTAAAATTACACCTCGTGAAAACCATACCCTTTGCATTGCCGTCAGTATGGGTTGCATTTGCTACGGAAATTTGGTACAGTGGATTTAGTGCAGAATGAAAAGATTTAGCCTAATACGTGGAAGGACTAGGTCGGAAATTGTTTAATTGCAGTGGTCGAACAAAACGCTGAGAAAGGCACAAGGTAGCATGCGGCAGACGTCACAATATATTGATGACGTCACTATGAAGAGCACCTAAGCGCGATACATGGTCTCGTAATTTTTCCTTTATTTCTTTACCTGATTTCAGTTTGTAAGAAGAGATGTAAGGTGGGGTCTAGTCAACGTGCTGTGTACAAATGCGAGGAGACGAAGTACAAAGGTTTAGATCTAGGGGTCAAAACAGACTTACGGCAGTAACATATTCAGAAAGAGTATCAGCCCATAGAGCGTTCCTTTGTTCGTTTGCATATTAGACAAATGTTGTGTTCCTCTTTCATAATTAGTATTTTTTTTTTCGTTGTTTTAACATCTATACACCAATAAAACACGATCAAAGTTCTTGAACGAAGAGAGACTATATTATTGGAAACAGAGGAAACGACCAGGGCTTACAATGCACCGTCTGATGACTAATATTCTGCAGTCATGACATGGTTGCCAGTCGGTAGTTTTGCATGCGATGAGCAAAGAAAAACAGTAACAGACAATGCTTGCAAATGCATAAGGTTCACTGCATGAAGCAAAGCTGAATGCCGACAACCTGTGCAATTTAAACAGAATTAATTGCGGAAGAGAGAAACAATGCATTTGCTTACTGCAATAATGCTGCAAAAACCGATACTGTAAACTTTATGCTATTTCCCGTTGGCTGCACCACGTGCACAACAAAAGCGCAGTTCTTCTCAATAAATAGTTTATGTCTGGTTCCTGCAGGGTACTAAAGTTATTAGTACTTTGAACAGTATCTGCTTATGCGTTACTCTTTGTGCGTTTAAAGTCAAATGAATATTACAAGTAATATTATTTCAATATGTTTTTAATGTTTTTCTTATGGTATGTGACACTGAATACGTCATATACAATATGAGACAATTGCGTGAACAGGACGGACCTCTGTGACATAATAACAGGACTTGACTTTCATTAGAGGATTAGTTTGGCATAATTACACAATTACAATACAATTAACCTGCACAGATGCTTTCAAGTGTAGTCTAAAGCAATGCATTGTTAGTCTTTAAAATGTATTGCTTGGGAAGACGAGCCGGAGCCGTACTGTTTCTTCGTCTTCAGATCTATGTTACTAGCTATATACAAAGCGTGTGAATCTGTTACTCGTTACCACTGTGAAAACAATCAACTTGTATGCAAGAGAAAGGAAATTATAACATTGTATGCAAGAGGAGGTAAATTATAACACTGCATGCAAGAGGAGGGACATTATAACACCGTATGCAAAAGGAGAGAATGTATAACACTTTATGCAAGAGGAGGGAAATTATTACATTGCATGTGATTCACAGGGCTTGATTTGCTCCATGAGGGCAGTACAAACCTTAATTATCTCTTGAACTACATGCAACATACAGTAAATAATAAACATGGAAATATAGTGGGCAAAGAAACATGATATCAATGAAGCAAGAATTGTAATATGAGAAAAACTCATATGTAGGATAGTATAAAGGAGTAGATGGATGTTGAGAGAGAGAGAGAGAGAGAGAGAGAGAGAGAGAGAGAGAGAGAGAGAGAGAGAGAGAGAGATTTAATGAGAGATTTTAATGTGACCGCTAGTTGTATCTTTATTTTATTAAACTTTTGTATAATGTAAATGACTCGTCAAAATGCGTGTAAGTATGTTTTGACGAGACAAGTTCCAATGATTCCGATATTTTTCAGAGACATTAATATATTTTTGCAACCAATAAGTAACTAAGTCGTCCGAAATTAGCTCTGAAATAAGAATAAATAAGAATTCATAGAATATTTGGATTAAATTCTAGGCATTGGAACAAACATGCATCATGTATAAACAACAGATAATCATAGCGTTCTTATTTCTGATTTTATCGAGACGATATGCACTTCACAGTGTAATGCGAAAACCCAGCCCACGAATAAGTGCTCAATCGTCTTTATTTGTCCCGTAGAAATAGAGAAAATAACAAAAAAAAACTGCTTTCCACGACAAAAAAATGTTTGCCGTGTATTTCCTACTGTAATAACGTAGAGGATACTTTTGACATTTGAGTCGTACGTAAGCTTTCAACACTGAATTTGCGCTTGCTTTACGTGATAAAAATGTATGTACGGCCCCTTATAACATACACAAGGCCGTACAACTATTTTGAATAGTGTTAGCAGGTAAAAGATCCATCCTGTATTTAAAATTCATTACACATGACTAAAAACTTATTTTCTTCAAAATTGTCAGTGTCTGATTTGTTTTCTGATTACCGACGATAAACGATAAACTATATTGTTTTAACGTAAGACCTATTTTAGCACTTGTCGAAAATCGTACAGTACAAACTGTCACTAATATGTAAGATTTATAAACAATGACGAGTTTGAATGATATTTAATTTAGTATTGTTTTCCATGAGCCATAGGTTTGCAATATGTGCTTAAGTTTACGTAGCGACATACTTTTTTTTTTTATTTGGATTGGAAATGAAAAACTTACATGTACATACTCTCTCTCTCTCTCTCTCTCTCTCTCTCTCTCTCTCTCTCTCTCTCTCTCTCATAATTGGTTCCGCCATGGAAAGTTAGAGTTTGTCAGGAAAGTTACTTCACTTTCAATACCCATTCTTACTTATGCATGCAGTAAGCTGTACAAACTTGAAATAAGGGAATGTATACAGTTCAAACTTGTGCCAAGACTTTCGGTTACCCAGAGTTGAATCATATGTATCATGTGTCACATTTCCATTGGCCATGAAAAGGCACTGAGAAATCACTGTTCATTGTCTTTCTTTTATCATATAATTAAGGTCTGCAGTAGCACCTACAATGCTGATATGTATGTATGTATGTATGTGTGTATGTATGTATGTATGTATGTATGTATGTATGTATGTATGTATGTATGTATGTACGTATGCATGCATGCATGTCTGTATGTATTGGGTTCAACGGCACCTTAGATAACATACAGACTATAGAGTGCAGATCCATATGTTAGTTCTAAAACTGTAACGATAAAAAATTGGAAACTTTAAAAGACCTTAGGGTTAATCTTCCAAAATAACTTTCACACGTACGCAAGATAAAAGATGATAAGTGTTATGTGTGTGTGTGTGTGTGATTTAGATTTTTAACGTAGCTTTAACAATTTTTCAGTCATATCGCTACGATGTCTGCAGTGTGACAGTTTATAGTGATGTTTAGCACTGGGACATCATGCCGCAGATATGTAGCATGATGTCCCACCCAGTCACATTATCCTGACACCAGGCCAACCAGTCCTAACGCTAACCTCTTAATGCTGAGCGCCAAGCGAGGCAGCTGTTAGTACCATTTTTGAAAGTCTTTTGGTATGACTCGGCCGGGGTTCGAACCCGCGACCTCCCGCATCCGAGGCGGACGCTCTACCACTAGGCCACCGGAGTGGTATATAAATGTAATAGAACATATCCACTGCCTCGGCATGTCCAGTGGGAAAAGCACTTAGCTCCCATTTCATCGGCATGATGTAGCCATTAATGTGATTAAAGTGACATTAAAACAACATATGCTTGATTGCTTGGTCCAAAAAGATAATAATTTATATTGTAATGGAGTAGCTGAATTGTTGTCGCTGCCATTCAATAAACGTACTCCTATTTAAGTGTTGATTTGGAATTAAGCATTTCTTCATTGTAAAAGTAACTGACAGGAAGAAAAGCTACAAAACCATTCCCATTTTACTTAGACAAGAATCACATAAAGAATACATTATTACAGAGATTGGTAATGAAACTTGATACAACTGAACAGTTTATTTTTTGAATCAAATGAACACTCTTTATTTCTGTCACATCGTTCTCCCACTTGATCAAAGATCAGGAGAAATTACCACATCAATACAATGAATCGTTATTTCATCCAGTTGTCTCCTATACTTTTTAACTTCCAGTTTTAAATAGTCAAATGTAAATGATTACTTGAAAAAGTTACATGCGATTCAATTAGAACTCTGCGGACATTTTCATCCCTCGTTTGACAAGAAGTTTTATTATCCTCGTTATCTTCATCAAGACAATCTTCCGATTATTCCTTTTATAATGGCAATGTAAACAGTATGTACTGGTCCTAGCACCTAGCATTCAAAAATTCACCATAAATCGCAGAATGTTGGATAAAACTGTCAAGTACTTTACACGGGGATGCGTCGTTAGGCCTTCTCTCTTTTTATACTGGAAGATATAAATTTAACTTCCGTGAGTGGAAGATGGGGAAGGGGTAATCATACCATAAGTTACACCGGTGTAAATTATGTTTTTCATGCAAATGTCATGAAGAAGCAGCAGCAGAGAAGGCTACCAGACTAAGTTATCAGGTCACGACGAGCCTTCCTTTTCTATTTTCTACCTTCTAGACAGCCAAAAATGCACAGGGTTCCGTATTTAACGAATCCTGTTTTGCTCCCAAGTAGCAACACAAAAACGAGATATGATTGAACGAAATTATTAGTTCAGTAGAGGGCATAGAGACGGCCCACTCCAGTAGCTGGTCCCGGTCTCTAGAGTGTCTGCCTAGACTAAAACTATTAATTAGAAAAATTCTGTCATTGTGATAACGGTGACATGACGCATTCACAGCAAATGCGGGTATTACGATATAATCAACTCTGACAGGTGTTCGTCCCTTCTACGATCGGAGAGGAGTGGTACTGAAAAAGTTTCGGGTGCATCTCAAGCAACAAAGGCGCAAGAGCGTAGCACTGTTAAGGATTAAATGCCTGATGACCGTTGAAATAGGGCCCACTCTGTCTTATCACCAACAGAAACCGTACAAGAAACAACAAACCACACACGTCAAACATACGGAATTGGCTGATGAGGAAGAAAAGGAACTCAAGCAGACTATTTACATTGATGACATGAAGTCTCGCTGGGTGGCAAGCAAGATCAATACTGTCTTGTTTCTTGCACAAGTCGAAAGTCATAGTGTTTCTCATCTAGCCAAAAATAAAGGCAGCGTTTTTTGGAACTCAGAGAAGCCGAAAATGAGTTTTTCGGGCTTCGAGGCCACACGGGAAACTGTAGAGCCGCGCAAAAGTGAGCATGGGCCTAATCGAAAAGGAAAGAGAGAAGATGAGCGAGGAGATTCTAGATCGCATTACAAAACAAGAAGACGAACGCACTCTCGCTGAAAAAATGCGAATCCTCTTCCAGCGCCATCACTTCAGTTCAAATAGTGTTGCGTTTATCACAAGCACGATTGTCCCGAAAGCGCAAAAGAAAGGGTAAAAATCGCTGACCAGGACACTTAAAATGCTCAAAAAAAGACTTTAAAGGTGCTGACCGGTATCAATAGCGTTACTATGTCGTTCCCCTTAAAACAGCTTGAAATGTAATAGGCTGGCTAGCCGGGGATCGATTGTTATTGTCAACTCTTACGACATAGAAAAGTCCAGACAGTTAAGATAGAAAAGAAACCAGATGGCTGAAAACCCCAAAACACTACCGCCACCATCTATTGCTGTTGTAGTCTTAATGTTCTTTTAATGCCCGATCTTGTGCTACTCTTATTCTAGCGTGTTTGCGGATGGGCCATAGTCAACCTAACTGTGCTTTACTAGTTGCAGCTGTTGTGTTGCCTATTGATGTTAGTGTCTATTATAAATTCCTTGTAAACTTCTTCTACATCAGTGCAGTTCTCATACCAGTCATAGCTGCCATTGTTAATACTCATGTTGCGTGGAATCATAAAGCTGATCCACCAGGACGTACTCTGATTTGCTTCGGGTATAGCGAAGCACGTTTCCCTTTTGATCTCTTTGGACTTTCTCATATCTTTGTTTTGGGGAAACTGTATCATAGACGAGGACAATAAACTGATTTGGGGCTCCAAAGAGCGCCTCCTACCTTTATCCCTGCCCCTACATCTGGCCCTGTGAGCCCAAGATTGTTCTTCCATATTCCCAAATGCCTTTCTATGCCAATAGGTACAAACCCTGCCTAATCATCCAAAATGAACCTAGCCCATCCATTGACTCCTCTAGGTCCCTGCGAATAGTAGTCATATTTTAACTCGTATAGTCCTATAATTACAGCATCGTTATGGTGTAAACTCTTTTCAAAATTTTTCATTGGCGACCATGTCAATAGTATCGTCAAATGCGTTCCATATGGGACGAGATGGATGTGATCACATCGTCTAGTTGGAAATCTTTCTCATCTGAGAGTAAATATCAAACCGGGTAAGCTATCCGGACTAAGTGTCTGCCCGCAGACGCTCTAATACTAAGGTTAAGAGAATTCACATCTTAATTGTACAAATAAATTAAACGAAATTCACTTCTTGTGTTAATTACAATATTTGCTAACTAACAATTAATTGGCACAAACATCCCACCAACATAATATTATAAATTCCTACACTCCGTTATTCGTATTACATTTAAATGAATAAATTCAAGCAATTATCGCAGATTCCAATCAAGAGAATAATGTATTAAATTCTTAAAATACATGAGCCATATAAAATTCAAGAAAATGATTTCAAGCATTTATTTTCTGACTCCTATCAAGAAAATTATGTACGAAACTAAGGTAAACAAATTCAAACACTTATGTTTCAAATCAAAGAAAACGTGTATGCAACTAAGTAAATATATTCAAACAATTACCTTCCTACAGTATCAAAGAAAACTTATATAAAACTAAGTTACGGCAATTTGCTCTCTTTTCCCCTTTTTTTCAGAAATGTCTCTTTACCCTTTAACAGAATTGTCTCTCAAGATTTCCAATTACACGTCCCTTGGACTTTTATTTAACGAGAAAAAAATACTTGTTATTCTCCTCGTACCCACGATCCCAGCTAGACTGATTAATTTTGCGATGTAGAACAATAATAAAACACGAAACTTAGCCTGAGAAACACATACAAACCCTTACTTATGATCTAGGTTTATTTAACCGCAGACATTAACACACGCCTATCTAGGTTTGGAAAATCCCACATATTTCCCTTAATAAACTGATTTCTGCAAAATTTCAACTTATGACAATTTTTTCCTGCAAGTTCAAACATTGTTTTCTGCAGCATTTCGACTCTTGGCGTTTTCGATAAGTAGAATCAAATTCACCTCACCTTACCGATTTGCCAGACCGTTCTCAAACGGAAACCACATTAAAAAATCAATCATGCTCACGCCGGAGACATTAAAACACCGTATTCTAGCTCAAGCCCTAGCCGTAACACGTTACATTAAACACATTCATCAACTTAATTGGCTATGTGTCACGCTGACCATGCAACGTTCACTCAGTCATGTGTTTCCATCACATCAACAAAATTCACACTGTTACAATGACATTACAGTTTTCATTTGAAATACATTTTAAACGTATCCCAATTACTTGGAACTGATTAAAAAATTTGGAATTTAGGAATTCATTAACCACTCTGAGCTATTTTTAATACTTTCACTTTTTAGGGAAATCAGTTTATTTTCTTGTTACGTAGTTTAAGCCCATAGGTGGTACCAATGTGTACGAAAAAGTATTTGACATGGGTTTAAAATTGAAACCTGCTCGAAGACAAAAGAAAAGCAAACTTTGCTTATTAACATAGCAAATATGACTATATTCACATTTAAGCATATGCTTTTCAGTATCTTCCTTACAAATTAATGACCTGATCTTTAACAATTTTGAGAAAAGTAAGCCTGATGAAGAGTGCCTTTGGGTTCCCATTAATAAATTTCTGGGCACTAGTTAAAAGTGAGCTTACCGAAAAGAAACTTGAATGTAACATAAACTGAAGAACAAAAACGTTATTGATCTGTACGCGAAAATAACCAATACTCAAAAACGTTATTGATCTGTACGAGAAAATAACCAATACTTCCATTCATGAAAGCAAAATTTGCCAGGCCGTCTGGTAATTTCACTATTTCGTATCATAGGTAACGTTTGAAAAGAGCCGTGTCTATGTGCTCATGAGAAGAACACCTTTTTCGAACTTTCTAGGTTTTGAGCTTTTCGTGCTGCTGGCCGGGTGGTGGAGGGACGTTTTAAAAATGGAAACCTAATTGGTTTTGAATGTCCTGGAAGTAGACAATGGTAAATAAAGCCCCGGCGCTGCCTGAAAGCTTGGTCTGTCCGCCTACCCTGCTACTGAAGAAGAAACAAATCAAATTCATATAATAGCTAATTCAAGATTCGTTTTAGGAGCCTGAAGAGAACTATATTTTTAATTTTGAAACATCATACATAAACACATCGTAAATGTGTTAAATTCGACCCACTGATTATACAACTTTGTTAGGTTTGTGAAATGCAATGCATAGCAGCAGCAGTACATAACATTATGGATGGGGTTCTGGAGAATTTGGTGTTCTGCAAAGCATCATAATGGAGAATAGCGACCGAGAGTGTATTTGTGTCATTTAAGATAAATTACTCCGAATGCCTGTTTTTTCTGTGTGTCATTAAAGATTAATCACTCCGTGGAACTGTTTAAAATCAGTTTTACAAGTAGGCAGTTCTCTTTATCAAGTATTTTGCTGGCTTGTCATTGATAATGTTTTTGTTGTTCCTTTTGTTTTAACGAAGTGGTGTAACGATGACAAAAGCTACAAAAGGTTTTCAAGAATATGTGTTTTAGGGTGTACGATTACAACTGTTACTTTCAAAGGATAAAGAAAAGGTGAAATAATTAATGCGTGGATGTGTTATGTAGAGCAAACATTAACGAGAGGGTCTGACAGTTTATGGGACACCGGAATTATGGTACACCTAATGTATCACTCAACTGACACTGCTCCGTCACTTATCTCTGCACATTATATTTAAACATGAATGAAATATTTAGAATTATTCTAACGTTTTCATGCTTGCATTCTCGAAACAAACTCTGGTAGTTGTTTGGTTAGTACATAATGAGAGCAAAATACATAGTGACAGCTGCAAAATCCAACTGACGTGTTTTTAATTTATTTATGGATGAAACTATCTTTTACTTTTATTTTTCGCACACATGTACTGACCATTGAAGACACATACCTGTACTTTCTCTCAAATTGAAATTTATGTCTGCATTGAATTCTCTGCAAGCTGTTTGATAAGTTTTGTCAGTTAATAATATAAATATAAACACCCAGAATGTAATTACTTTTTCATGAAACGTTTGTGTCGAAAAGTAAAAAGAACATACTCAGATTTTCTTCTCATGATTATTGACTAAAAGGAAAGGCATTTTTTATTTTATGAATGAACGTGTCTTGCATTGTCGTTTGCCAAATGCTTTCATGAGATTTGTCCGACCTCATAAATTACAACGTAGGAGAGTTCAAAACATTTTAAACATTCATTGCTGAGTCAGTACGTTTTCTATGAATGATAGGAATTTTGTTTCGCATTGCTTCAAATCACTGGAAACTCCTCTGTCAATCTGCGTCTTTGTCTCTTGGCAGAGGATGTACGTCTGCACTGTAACTGATGTAAAGTTTCAGAATGAAATGGGTCGAATACACTGAATACTTAATGGTATGAATTAAATACGCTGAATTATTAATGGCAATTTTTCCTGGCTGGAGATATATTTCTATCAGTTAATCATATTATCTTCAGCCAGCCACACTGAATAGTCAGTCTGATTGATGAAAACGAGATTTTTTTCAGAAAATAAAAACTTTTATGCAATAAGGGTAGTTTGTATTTTGTGTTTAAGGTGGAAATAATGTACTCTAAATATTTTTGTCAGCAGGTGGTGGAAATGAAGTGTGATCTGCCCCCCTCCCCCTCCTCCTTATGGTTTTTGGTTATAGTTATCAAAGAGATGATCGACTACGGTATTATTGCCCGGATCGAGCAAAAAATAAAATAAAATATGAAATTATTGGATGGAATAAGAGAGATTTGAGCAGAGATATACAATAGAATAACACGACCCCCGTATAAAAAATACAACAAATTAATAAATTAATTGAAAAAAAGGAAATCAAACATATGAATGATTCACCTTCTCTCAGAAACAGAGTGACAAAATCATGGGAAATTCAATCAGCCGTCCTGTAATACTGATAGAACAATTTTCGTCATATAATAGAGTGAGTGATCGAATTCAGATCGCTGGCGTGACAGCATCACCTGGTCTTAATTACTTTTCCGGTCTTTTCCAAATCACTTCTGGTGATAGGTCGTCGTTTCCGTATTTCTCCTCTCTCTCTCTCTCTCTCTCTCTCTCTCTCTCTCTCTCTCTCTCTCTCTCTCTCTCTCTCTCTCTCTCTCTCTCTCTCTCTCTCTCTCTCTCTTCTCCGGGTCATCCACCTCTAGGTTGCAGATTGTGCTCATTTCCCACTATGCAACAGTATGGAGATATTTTCTTTTCCTTGTGCTTTCCCGAGCTCTAGCTCGCCTATCATTGGAGAATTTCCCTGTCTCTTCTCTGGATACAGGTCTCTAAAAGTTCCAAGCTCCCTTGTCCTTTGTACAATTTGTTTAAAGAAAGAAATTACTTATTAATTTTCTCGGAGACCCTTAGACCACCTACCACCTTGCAGAAAAAAGCTTGAAATGCAAATATCGGGAGGGGATCACTTGAAAAGCCTGAATTCCGTCTGGGAATACACACACCCTCGTTTAGCTTAGACAATCAGGATTACTTCTTCCGGCAATAATCATTATCACTTCTATCGAAGACAGAATAATCCAATCCGTCCTTAATAATAACTATTCTGGAAAATATCATTTTATGACTC